>ML814931.1:48655-88111 GCA_009831015.1 Picea engelmannii | reverse complement strand
TGAAAGTGACATTTATATTGACATCAAGTTTTATAATCAACAATGAGAAAAGCACAATAGAGATATCATTCAACATAGAAGAATGTATGTTTGGGCATAATTGTCAAACCTTTGGGAGGGATGAACCAATATACCTTTCCATGTTAATGTTGAAAGAAGAGGAAACTTTGACATTGTTTGGCATCATTGTACATGGCTTATCTTCAGTCTTTAAGTTCATCTTAGAGTATGAGAAGTGGTGATGATGGAAGCAACTAAAGCTTCAATAAGGTTACTATAAGGCCCTAACCTTGAATGGCTTCAAGCAACTCCACCACATGATCACCTTGGTGGTCATTAACTAGCACAAATGGGCATGACAGAAGGTTGATGGCTATAAGAGTCAATTTTGGACACCCTTGCATGATGGCAAGCACACTATAGACATGTTGAGCACCCTTGTTCAGACAGGGCACATTGTAGACCTTGGCAGCTCACAGTAGTTGGACACATCAAGAGAGTTTGGAAGTGAACTTGTCGAGAAAAAGAAAAGTGGGGGTTATGGTAGGTGACTTCGTCTGATCTGCAAGTATGATGCATGACATACAAAATTGGCATAGAGAACTTGACTAGCTTTAATAGACCTAGGAGCTCGAGTTACATGCAGACCCAAGGAGTTGGGTAGTCCACACTTAAGGGTTGCAACGGATGGAAAAAGTGCCTTTAGGCACAAGCATCCATGGAGTGCAATCATGGGATGCACTCATTGGGCACACAACCACCAGGCACCCATCCATCATGCACACATATATTGGGTGCACTTGAGCACATTGTCAAGCGCAATAGGCACACTGGCACAGTTGAAGGCACTTGTTGGGCACATGGCACTTTGGGTGCAACACCATTAGACGTTGGATGACCAACAAATAAGTCATGAAGAGGCACCATTGGGCATAGTCAAAGTTGGCAATGTGGACACCTGGGTCCACTTAGACTCGGAGGGGCTTGCAAGTGCAAGCCAAGTCTTGTATAAATAGTGGAGGCCTCAAAGATGTTAAAGGAATCAATCATTCATTCATTCATAATTCACAAGGAGTGTAAAGGAGCTTTGTAGTTTGTGTTAGGTTTAAAGTTTGCATAGTAGGGTGAATTGCATTGGTTGAGTGAGAAGAAGAAGAAGATATGACCTGTAAGAGGTAGGCTTATGGTTGCTTCAGGGATTGGATTGTGCAAATCTATTGGGCAATATGCAAAAGGTTGTATTGCCTTAGACTCATTTTACATATGTAATATAGTTGTAGGCAAAAGACAACAAGTCCCTTGTTGTATATATGTAACATTCTTCATCTAAATAAAGTTAAGGCACCTACCTTGGGTGCTACCTATACATGTGTGTTGTGGACTCTTTATGTGTTGGATGTTATTGTTCCTTGCTTTGCTTTGTGTTGGTTATGTATTGAAATATTGGCTAAGTGTTAAAGTATTTCTAGGATGTTTTAAAGGCTATGGTTGGACATGTGCCTATTGTTGAATGAACTTGGTTGAGTAGGACTTGGTTGCATTTGATAGATTGTAGTTTAAGGCGAAATTATGGGTAGACCTTAAGTGAAGAGGCATAGTTTGGTTGCAGTAGGTGCAGATTGGCCAAACCAATATGGTTTAGGCAAGACAATGTCAAATGATATCAAGTGATGAAACAAACTTGAGAGAAACTCAAGTTTGCCAAGAAAAAATCGAGCAAACTATTGGTCTGTAACAAGTAGTATTAGAGCATACTCTTCACCACTTTTTGAAGGAAAAGTGGTATCGGAGTTGACTTTGAGGCAGTTTTGGTGCTTTTCACCATTGTCACTACTATCACAAGTGACATTAGAGTTGTTCAAGCATTCTTCATCATGTCTATGTGAACTTGAGCCAAAGCAGTAGGATTTGGGATGAGTTGCTAGGTAGCCGCAAGAGTGACTTGAAGACTAGAAAGGCAGACTTAGTGCCTTGGTGCAACAAGCAACCAAGATAGTACATATGCACAGTTGAAGACTTCAAAAACTCTTTACCATGACTTGGAAGGGAGCAACAAGCTTCAATGATAGGTTGAGATTGTGGACAAGAGCAGGCTTGAGGCAACAATGACAAATTGAGTCTTTGAGACTCGAGGTAGATTTTTTGGCCATGTGCCCATGTACAACATGGATGGCATAGAAGAAGAGTCTGTGAAGACAAGGAAGCAACTAAAATTGCCTAAGTTTAGAGGTAAGCATGTCATTTGTTTCTTTTGTTATCAGAATCAACTTTCCATTGATTGTCCTATGAAGGAGAAGTTGGAAGACTTGGAAGAAGTCCAAGTGTAACAGATTTTGAAGGCAAAGCTAGTAGGCTTGGGAGGAGCCTAAGTGCAACAAACTTCAAAAAAAATATTGGAGGTTCTCAATGCCTTGACAACATGTTTAGGCAAGTTTGGGGTAGGAGGTCAAGGACAACAATTTTCTAAGATAAATCCCATAGTGGATTTTGGGCAGATCATTGTTGAAGGTGGCCTTGGTAGCCACCTGGCATATTCTATTCACTAATCAAAGCCACATGTGGCCCACTTCCTAGGAGCAAGCAATGGATCCTAAGGTGCATGTAAAGGTGCCAAGTTTAGTGAAAGGATAGACAAGGGGGGAGTCATTTTGTTAAAAGGATGAAACTCACAATGGCAATAGCCCATCTTCTTCTCCACATCAATTTTGGCTTAGAAAATTTGTTTTCCAAGAAATAGGATAGTGGGCAAGGAGGTGCTAGTGCATAAGTGCCTTGAAGAACATGTTGACTTGTATGAGGTAGCTTGACAATTTTGAGGAAGGGGTGGACACCTTTCCTTTGTGTAGAAATGAAAATAGTGCCAAAGCAATAGACACTTGCTTGGAGGAGTAGGGCGGTGTAGTTCTAAGTGGATAGGTGGAGACAACAAAGGAGTTTACCAAGAAACATGTGCATTCGACATGGATGGTTCATATAGGAAATTCGACCAAGTTGATAGGGAAGATGCTCTCCCACCTTCATATATGGGGGACCTTGGATGAGATAGAGCGCTCATTGGGTAGTTTGAGGATGATTGACAAGATTACTCGGTGACCATGAGATCATTAGTTGAAGGTGATGGAAGCACCAGTGCGGGTGTGCCTCTCGTAAGAAAGAGGTATGGAAGTATTTTGGTTGACTCATCTGACTTAGAGGAATTTGGACAGACTGTTAGAGTGTTTGAGGGCAATGGTTGTGATGGCCATCTTCCACCCTCTTCTTGATTTTAGACCTTAGTGCAAGTTGTTGTTTGGGAGTTGGCAGTGGAGCCTAAGTGCACCAAGAAAAGGTGCCAAGTTCAACGAAAAAGTTAGAGTTTTGGGTTGTAGGAGGTGACTTGACAATTTGGAGGTGAAGGTGGTGATCTTGCCTTGGTCCGATAGAGTTGTACACGTAGATTGAGGTGAAAAAGGAAGCGATCATTATGGGCATGAATTAGTGCATTCTTATGGTTTGGGAATGATATTCGGATTGGTTACCTAACCACTTCAAGGCATGGAGAGTCTAGTGTATAGAAACATGGTAGAATGGGTCAAGGGTACTAATGTAATAGTAGGTTGGATGGTGCAACACTTGAACATTTTTTTTATCTTCTTAATGAAGTTTAGATTGCAACAACAATAGGTAGCCAAAATAGTATTCGAATTAGATTGCAATCATAGCAGCAACAAAGACATCCAAGAGGAATTGTTGGAAAAAGCAGGGCAAAGACACTTTGTTCAAGGGAAAAATTGGACATTGGCCAGTTGCATAGAAATTCCGGCAGTGACAGTGTGGATTAGTTGAAGAAGTTGATTGTAGATGGATGCATGGATATGGGCAACAAACTTGGAGGACAACAAGTTATTGAGGATGTTATCAGAGACAATAATGGATTTTGGTGAGGGAGGATGTGAGGCCCTAGCCTTGAATGGCTTCGGGAACCTCCATCGCATGATCAACTTGATGATCATTGACTAGCATAGATGGACATTACATAAGGTTGATGGCTAGAAGAGTCGGTTTTGGATGCCCTTGCATGTTGGCAAGGTGCACCACAATCATGTCAAGTGCCCTTAATCATGCTAGGCACATTGCAGACCTTGACAACTCGCACTAGTTGGGTGCTCTAAGAGAAGTTTGAAAGGGAACTTGTCGAGGGAAGGAAAAGTGGGAATTATGGCAGATGACCTTGCCCGATTAGCAATATGATACATGACATACCAGATTGGCATAGAGAACTTGACTGGAGTTTATAGACTTGGGTGCTTGAGCTACATGCAACCTAAGGAGTTGGGTAGTCCACACTTGGGGGTTATGATAGAGGGAAGAAGTACCTTCGAGCACATGCATAAGTGGAGTGCAATCGTGGGATGCACTCATTGGGTGCACATCCATTGGGCACACATCCATTGAGCACACATCCATTGGATGCATTTGGGCACATTGTTGGGCGCACTAGGCACAATTGGGCGTAGATGGATGTGTGACACTTTAGGCACAACACCAATGAACATTGGACAATCGACGGACAAGTCATGAAGGGGGTAGAGGCACCATCGGGCATAATTGAAGTTGGTAATGTGGGAAGTTGGGTCCACTTATGCTTGGAGGGGATTGCAAGTACAAGACAAGTCCTATATAAATAGTGGATTCCTCAAAGGTGCCAAGGGAATTAATCAATCATTCATTAATCATTCATAAGAAGTGTAAAGGAGCTCTATAATTTTTTCTAACTTCAAGGTTGGCACAATAGGTTGAATTACACCGACAAAGTGAGGAGAAGAATAAGACAAGACCTATAGAAGGTAGGCATGTGGTTGCTTCGAGGGTTGGATTATGCAAGTTTGTTGAGAAGTAGGTAGAAGGAAATATTGCCTTAGAATTGTTGTACATTTGTAATAGAGTTGTAGGAAGAAGGTTGCAACTCCCTTGTCGTATATCTGTAGCATTCTTCATCTAAATAAAGTTAAGTTACTTGCCTTGGGTGCCACCTATACATGTGTGTTGTCAACTCTTTATGTGTTGGATGTTATTTTTCTTTGCTTTGCTTTGTGTTGGATAAGTATCAAAATATTGGCTAAGTGTTACAGTATTGTTGGGATGTTTTAAAGGTTGTGGTTGGACGTGTTCCTACTATTGAATGAACTTGGTTGAGTATGACTTAGTTGCATTTGACATATAGTATCTTAAGGCGAAGTTGTGGGTAGACCTTGAGTGAAGAGGCATAGTTTGGTTGTAGTAGGTGCAGACTAGCTAAGCCACTGTGGTTGAGACAAGGTCGTGCCACGCGACCTCAGGTGCCAAAACAAACTTAGGAGAAACTCGAGTTTGCAAAGAAAAAATTGGGTAGATTGTAGGTATGTAGCAATCACACTCTTCAATGTACACATAAATATCATCACATAGGGCCACTACATTATGTACAAAATTGCAAGAAACATCTTTCCTCAATGCATTTTTGAGATAAGTCCCTTTATACCAATAGAAAACGAATATGACTTGCTTTAAAACACCAACATACAAATATGACTCGACCACAACATAATCACTTTCAATATTTTACCTGTCGTTCCCCTATCCTTGTAGAGGTCAATTGTCAAGGATAGTTGAAGCAAAGAGTTAAAGTTGATTTTGATATCAAGACATTGGATTTGTTCACCAGTGGGTACAATTCAACGTGGAATTTTTCTATTTGGGAATATGCACATTTCTACAAAGCTCAATTCCTTCTTGTCAGGTAAAATTTATATAACTTGAAAAAGAGAAGTCGTCGAGTGCTTACTTGAAAATTGAGCCCTAGTTTCATTTAGAAAATAAAGTTGAAGACCTTCAAAATTTATCGATGCACCCAATGATTGTCAATCTAGTATATAGATATAGTGAATTATATTTATGAAAAGGAGAAATATATAGTTGACTATATTAGATAATCAATACAAAATCATTCGAGAAAAGAATATTAAATATTAGTAAATTTTATCATGCCTAACATTAATGGACATGAAAACTTACTCCCTTGATATTACCTTAATAATATGTTCCATACTCCATGTGTCAACATTGGATAGTCTATGTTGGGATAAAAATGTAATATGGATTATGTGGATTTGAACATAATCCACATAATCCATGCTTGCAAATCACATGTGTTTACCCCAATGATAAGGTTCGTCTATACAAGCTAGAGATTAACTTATAAATAAGGGCAATGTCTAATGCTTTATGTATAAAATCGTAAATAATGGTGTGGATTTCATAGCTATTTGGCATTTTTCTAAGCTCCCATTAATAGGTATTAGAGTGTTCTAACGGGGCACACAGGTTCAAATGGGGTAGGTGGGTAGAAGGCCTCATACATTGATTCAAGCCTATTTGGTTCAATGGTTATAGTCCAGAGAATTAAATCATTATTGTTCTATGCAATTGCATGCTTATTAGGTGTTTATGTTTCTTAAATACTGGTCATAACAATCTGGAGTAAATAATGACACATGTTGCTAGTTGGGAAAAATTATTTATGGACATAAATCCCGCACAAAATCTTGAAATAATGGATAAGACATGTTGGAACCATGTAAACTATGTGTAATGTACATGGTTCGAACCTACCTACCCTACATATCAATTCAAGGTTTGGGTTTGAAATAATTCATTATGATGAAATCAAATGTTAGTTTCTATTTTTTCATTAAAATATTATACATTTCTATATTGTTATCATTCCATTTCATAAAGACCAAAAATCAAATATATAAATAAGTTGTCTTATTATACTTATTGAGGAAGGCAAGTATATTGTAATTGGTTTGTAGTTAATTTGCTTTGATTTTTAAATAATTTGTAATTTTTTCATTTTCATAAAGTTTTAAAAAGTCTTCAAAATTTTATCTATTAAATTGATTATTCTTTAAATTCAAAAATAATTTTTAAATTTTCTAAATATAAATTCTTATTTTGTGATTGGTTATTAAATATGATTGGACAATTTTTATGTGGTTTTACACTTAATTGTGGGATTTTAAAAAAATATTTAAAAATTAAAAAATCAAACAGTTTGCCATGTGTCCTTATTAATTATGGTCATCCATACTTATTTGTATACATGTCACATCTACTATTATCACTTATATTAATTATTTTAGATATTAAATAAATATAATAATAAAACTTTGAAATATTAAAATTAATTATTAATTTTAATATAATTTTCAAAAATGAAAATATAATTTTTAATTATACTATATAACTATTTATCTATTATTTTATTCTAAAAATAGTTTACTATTTGCCTTAGTACATATATCAAATCAACTTGAAGCATTGATATCCATGTATGTGAATGGAAAGAGATATAGGAATAATCAACTTAAAACATTGGCCTCTAAGTATGTGAATGGAAAGAGATTTTAGGAATAATTAAAGAGAGTCGTAGTTTAAATTTTCTATGATATGACTTTTTTTAAGGGATATTTTTTAGAGATTTTTGTTCGAAAAGAAATTGTTAGTCTACAGATTTGAGTGATTATTTTTGTATAATCTGAATGTTCCAGAAGTTTTTCAGTATGTTAAATCTATTTATTTATTTATAAATAGATTTTAAATAATAAAAAATAATAATTTCATGTAGATTTATATAATCAGATTCTATAAAAAAACCATTTCATAAAACAATTAAACAACCTTTTTATAATATTATCGTTTCATTATAATGCACAGAGTCTTATGGAGAGTTGGGAGTTTTATAGAGATTAATAGCTGCGTTGGAAGTGTAAGGAAGCTCAAACCTCGAGAGCACGTTCTCACTAGGTCGATACCACACCATCCATGCCTTTGGACATTGCACACATACCAGATTCGTGCTCCCTCAATTCGGACTTAGAATTTTCATATATTATTTTATAGATTGCTATGCAACACACAACTATACCTTTCACCAATATCTTCATCATTGAATCACGATTTAAATGATATTGGGAATGATTTTTTAAAATATTAAACATTATTATTTTACAAAGGTAGAATGGCCACCCCTCGTTTCATGAAAAAGTTAAAATCCCGCACCCATTGAAAGTGGTTTACACTGAATTTAGTAAACTACTTTAATTATTAATCGGCGAAGTCATTTTGGTGGGCGAGTTTGTTTTGTGTGCTTGTCCGCTTTCAAAGGAATTTATGATCTCAAAGTTACGGGTTAGAATCTCGATGTTTCACATTATTACGATGGATCAGTCATAAAAGGAATAACATTTTTTTTTACGGTTCATAAGAACATTTTTTTAACGGTTCATAAGAACTTTTTTTAGAATATAAAAATTAACGTGAATTTGTTTTGAATTTTGAATTTGGTAAAGGTAAATTTTTTAAAAATTGATATAGTTGTATTATAATGGTGTGTATGATGGAAGAATGTAAAAAAAAATTAATTAATTTTTAAAGTAATTAAAAATTCAAAAAAATAAAAATAAAATTATAAATATTAAATTAAAATTGAAAATGGTTAAAATAATCTTTTTATACAATTAAATTTGATTATTTAAATTATTAAAACTTAGTTTATTATTTTTCGAAATTAAATGTAATTATATATAAACTAAGAGTTTTGATAGAGTTTTTCTCATGAGGTTTTCCCTCTTTCCTCATTTTATTTCAGTGTATCTTTTGTATTTGGGTACCTAACACTATCACCATTCTTCTCACAGTTGTCGATATACACTATACCAAATCCCTAGCGCAATACAACAACCAATTCAATTCAAGTTGACCAAAAATCAATTATCTGTGTGGGGTCAATTAATTATAACAGTGAAGGAAGTTGGATTTTGCAAGGAGGAAGAAAATGGTGATCATCAATGAAGTCCAAAGGGATGTTTAGATTTACCTAGATGAAGTAAATTCCATCAAACACCGTCTCAAGGGTATTGAAAAAGAACAAAAGGAAGTGTAAGAAAAGATAATTAGGGAAGGAGAGGAAGCCAATGATCGGTGGAACAATTTAATGATATGGAGAGAAGAAGATAGATAGGTGGCAACAATCATGAATGTTAGGAATGAAAGGTTGCTTAGATAGATACCTAATAAACCATATAGGCTCACAACGACACCACTAAATTATTAAACTCCACCAGAAACAATGAGCCCATCATTCACAAAAAGTTGGAGAAGTCAAGATAGGATTGGCTTCTGTAATAAAATAGGGGAAAGATAGTAAAGGGGCCATCATTTGGGTTAATAATTTAAGGTTACAATTTCGCGAGAGACCTAGTTGATCTATGAGACCTCCTTGTTTAAGGGACAAGGGACCCCCTTGGTCCTTATTTGCATCCAATCCACTGGCATACCAATAGGAAAAGACAACGACAATGTCACATCATTTTGAAGGAGTTGCTTATGATTGGTTTTGTTACCTCCTAATACTGCACTTCAAATGTTACAAAGTCCTTCAACAAGGTGCAACCCTAGGAGTGCTTAGGAAGATTACCTAATGTCACCACAACACTACTTTCTCTCGATTTAGGTTGGTTCTTTTTCGATAGAAGGGGAGAAACCTTAGAAAAACAATGTTATTTGTATTTTTAGAATAAAATGGATGGTGGAATTTGCCAACATTAGTGCTAATTCAATATGGGCTATGCAATGTTGATGTTTTTGTAGCTTGGACAAGCACTTCCTGTAAATGTGTTGAACCTGCACATAATAGATCTAGCTAGACAACAATACACACATTTGCAGAGAGAAAAGGAGAAAGAAGGAGAAGGAGAGAAAGAATGAAAGAATTATCATTAGTAATTATGAATAATGAATAATTTACACATGATATACTGTGTATAACTCAATGAGTGCGCACTGGAGGAGAACCAATGCGCCATAGTGGTGGTCTAGAGTGATCTGGACACACACCAATAGTTACGAGAGCGAACTGCCACCTAGTTGAGTTAACTAGTCAACTAGTCTTCAGTTAACTGACTGAACATAGAGTAGTGAGGAGTAGATCGGGGAATCAAGGGTAATGCGCCAGTCTGGTGATGATCCCAAGCCAAGTGCGCATTAGCTGGTGATGATCCCAAGCCAAGTGTGCATTAGCTGGTGATGATCCCAATATTGCATCGTGACAAAACCAATGCAACATCTAAACTCAATTCAACTAGTCAAACTGAAGTGTCAATTGAAAGAGAATATTCTCCAGGTGGAATATTCTCCCCTAAAATATAGGAGACTGGATAATGACTAATTATGACTAATAAACAAGGAAAAACCTTAGGAAAAAGAAATCCTAGGTGTGTGTGAAGTAACTCCAAGACCCCCCTGAACATCACTATGGTGAAAATAAAGAATGGGTCTCGACAATGAGGCCATGTTTTTTTTTTTTAACTATAACGGGTATGAGATTTATTTATCTGAATTGAAAATGGGTCTTAGCCGAAGCGACCCCTAATACAATACAGTTTACTAATTGCTGTTGCTTTTGTTTTTCAGCATTCTCGGGGAGTTTGAACAAATCTTTCATTGTTTACAATTAGCAATCCTTTCATGAGTGTGTTGCCTTTGTTCACCATCTGATCAGCTTCAATGTTTGACTTTCTAAGAATGTGATAAAACTTGCACGAGTTGAAGTCTTGAAGAAGTCTCTTCAATCTGTCCAAGGTTTTGTTTAGGCTGGCGTTGTTGAACCGTGTCTCCTTGTTTAAGTTTTTTATTATTATCTCTGAGTCTCCGAATACTTGAAGGTCTTTGATTCCTTTTTCTCTGGCAATGTGGCAAGCTTTAATGAGCCCTAGCATCTCGGCTTGATTGTTTGTTTTCTGACCTAATCCCCAGCAGAAACAGTCTTTTGTAGACCCCTCCGGGGAGTAGATGACCCCCCCAGCACCAGTGACACCGGGATTTCCTTTAGACGCCCCGTCAAAGAAAATTGTGGATAAATTTTGAGACTGCCACCAAGACTGGAAAGTGTCGTCATCATCTCTTATGCGCCAATCCGGTGTGACAGATTGAGGGGAGAGTGGAAGCTTACCTGGATAAGGCACAAGAGGGCCTAGCCACCTCTTTTCCTCGGGCAATAACAAAGGATCCTCTTTAAAATACTGTTGTTGGGCCGCTTCCAGGAGGAAGGATTTAGCTTTTGCAGCTACTTGCATTGGGGAGTGCCGCAACTCTTTGAAAATTAGTTGATTGCGAGCCAACCAAAGCTGCCAACAAACATACTTGGGAATCGTTGTCCAGATTTTGCGCCAAAAGGATTTTGAGGGGATTCGTTGGGGATAGATGAGACTCCAAGAGGCAAAGAGCTCCGCAACAGAATTATGAGGCTGAAGTGATATTTGGAGGTCCTGTAGGATGATCCCCAAACCTCTTTAGCAAAGATGCATTCCATGAATAAGTGCTGTGCTGTTTCATAATTATTGCTGCATAACACACATCTGTGAGGTCCCACTATGTTTCTTTTCTCCAGGTTATCTCCCGTTAGAAGTTTATTGTGCACCAGGGTCCAGAAGAAGAAATTCACTTTTGGTACAGCTAGCGGTTCCCAGACGTTTTTCCAGAATGCCGGAGTTTGGCTGATGTTTCTTGTAGCCTGCAAGTTTCTATATCCTTCTGCCGTGGTGTATACACCTGTTTGGCCCCAACCCCAGCTATCTTTCATAGTTCTGTTGACAGGGGCGACGTCCTCCAGCAAATCTTCAAAAGTGGATAGTTGCAGTGATAACCGGGCTGGGACTCCATGAAAATCCCATCCTGCCCAGTCTCCATGCTCATCCCATTTCGAGAGGTTTAAAAAGTTGAAAGACATGGGGGTGGGCTTTGATCCACTTATGTGTGCACGGGTCACGATACCATTTATTATAGTATCTCTGGGTGCAACCACACGTTCGACCACTACCTCAAGGTGTCCCCATGGCTCCAGGTAAAGCCCTCACGAGAATTGAACCTTGCCCAACAGTGAAAAACTCCTTGCTTTCCACCATTGGATCCAACCCCTTTGGGCAATGAGGCCATGTTTTGACATTACAAGGAGTTAAACTATTTTTATTTGTTTCAAGAAGTCAACATTGTCCTCCTAAGAATTTTCCAAAATTGATTTAAAATAAATTAAATTAAAATTGAAAATGGTTAAAATAATATTTTTATATAATAAAATTTGATGATCCAAATTATTAAAACTTAGTTTATTATTCTTCTAAACTAAATGTAATTATATGCAAACTTAGAGTTTTGACATTACGTATTTTTATTTGTTTAAAGAAGTCAACATTGTCTTCCTAAATTTTTTCCAAAAGTGATCAATTAAATTTAGATTATGAGAAAATAAATTATCAACATTTTATAAAATCAAATTTTATGATCCAAATTATCATATTAAAAATTTAGTTTATTATTTTTCTAAACTAAATATACTTATATTTAAATTTAGAGTTTTGACGTTATAAGGAGTTAAATTATTTCTTTTATTTGCTTTTATCGATTAAACATGTTTCGAAAACTCAATATTCCAATTGTAAAAAGGTTGTCAAGATTTCACAGGAAGGAATGTTCCCATAATTCAATATTTCAGTTGTTAAAAAGGTTACATAAGAATTTATCTTATTTGGTGGACCAAAACCACTCACACTAGACATGTTTCGGGAATTCAACATTTCAGCTATAAAAAAAATAGTACAAAATTCTTGTTCAGGTTTAATAACATAACATAAAAATTGATAGTCATTAAAAGTAATAAGTGTAGCTAGTTGTCATGTACATTCATAGTAGTATAGAAAACAAGAGTCACAATTTATATTCTTAAGGGAATCATGCCTACATTTAGAGATAGGTAGTCATGATCCTTGGGGGTGGCCTATCTTGACACACAATTTGTCTTGAGAATTTTGAGGTTTCTCATTTTGATAATATATAGTCATTTTCATTGCATTTGTCAATTACATTCATTGCGTTACTTGGATTGTAAAGTCTCTAGTTATGTTCCTTCAATTTCTATTTATTATAAATTGTTGTAAGTAACTCTCATCTCTCTACTTCAATTTTATTTAGGTTTAATTGATAAAAGTTAGAATTAAGTCTATCTGGTCACTATTAAACCTATTCAAACAATAACAATATTAAAAATTGCTTTAGATCAAGATAATTTTAAGTAATCAAAATATAAAATCACTATGATTTTGAGTTATGCATCATTTTCTTACAATTATGTATTTTTTTAATAATTATTTTTATTATTAAAGCAAAAAGCTTTTATTTTGTGTTGTAATTTATTTGTAAATTAATTCTTGTTCTATTTTTTTTTCAAACTTTTCAATAGAAACAGGTGCTAAGTAAGTTTGTTGCTCATTCCGCTTGTATTTCAATGCAACACATGGTATAAGGGTTAATAACATCATTGACATGTGGGCATATAGTAATGTGTTGCAATTCATAATGGAATAGTTTGACTTACCACATGTTAGTAGAATAAAATAGACAAACATAAATGATTATATTTTTTTGACTTACCACATGTTGGTAGAATAAAGCATTATATATATTTTTTTTTGACTTACCACATGTTGGTAGAATAAAGTAGACAAACATAAATGATCATATTTTTTTAAATATACAAGGTTCATGTAAACATCATATTGGCTCAAGTAGTATTATAAATAGATTTAACTTTTATTATAAATATCTATTTTATATATTACAAAGGAGGCATATATTTCTAGATAAATTTGTATTTTGAATAAATCACAATTAGCAAACTCCATATTGAACTACCATTAATAGTTTAATTTAAAAAACCCCAAATTAAGCTACCATTGTATTCACATCTAGATATTCTTATTCTCTTTATTTAAATCCAAGTAACAGATTCGTTACCATATCTTGTACCATATTAAACCTTATACAATACACAGCAATATCGCTTATATTAAAAATATTGATTAACAATATTGTTCACTGTTGAATTACATAAAGTATAAATTCAATATCAACCCCACGTGGTACAATCTATACATAAATTGACTATGATAAAAACTTATATTGCTCATGTACAAAATCAACATTGTTCAATATCTTTAAAATAATGATCTCCATAAATTCATATGAATTAAATAGCATACACTTCATACTAAGTCTTTTGTTTGCGATCACCAAGGTAGTAATGAGGTTATCCTCAGGCATGGCTGGATATTTCCTAGAATTTGTCATTTGTCTATTTAAGTAAAACCATCCAAAATCAACTAGAGGTTGAGGAGGTTTTGGTTCCCAAAGATATGAAGGCGAACCAGGTGCCAGGATCTTCGGATCCTCCTTGTCCCTCCCGAGGGTCATCTCCTGGCTACTCAACGATCGGTTAGGTTACTGAGCACGTTCCGTCTTGGTCTGCAAAAAGGCCTTTTGTCTCTTTTCCTAGTCCAACACTCTCAGTGTCGTTTCTTGCTGACCAGTCTTGATTGTTTCTGGCCTTTTCTATCCTTCCTTTTCGGACTGTCGGCCACTGTCTCGCTCTTGTCTTCTTTCTCTGACAGGGATTGGTTCACTAACCGCTCTCGCTCTCTGTCAGCATTCTTAGCCCTTCTTTCGATTTGCACAGTTTTGTGCAGTGGGCCGGGGTGGTCCCCCAATGGTTATAATATGGACCCTTTGTCTAGTAACCTCTCGCACCCAGCTGACGATCTCTTTTGGAATCAGGAGGGACTATTTGATAAAATATACTCCTTGGTACATAGCTCTCCGAAGCTTCCCTCCAAGTTTTTTTCAAATAGTTCTACCGCTCCCGATGATTCTCCGGTTGTTTCAGGCTTTCCTCCTCTGTCTAGAGTGCCTTTCCCGAGAGCTCCTCCTGCTGTCGACCGATCCCTCCCTGCTTCTGCTTCCTCGGTTCCTCCCCTCTGTCCTATCAGTTCTACCCATCCGAAGGTTATTAAAACTCAGACAGACTCCCACTGATCTGCCACTTGTGGGAGAAAGGAGTGGAGAGAAAATAAAAGAACCAGACGCTTAGTGCTGGGCGACGGAGTAGGCCTAGAAAATATCTGTAAGATGTCCCTCTGTTCGCTGGTTGGTCGTATTTCCTATAAGAGTTTGAGCGCTCCCCCTTTGGAAGACTGGATAAAGCTCAAATGGTTGTCGATCCTTGGATACTGCCTGGAAGTTCTTTTTCTAAAAAAAGGATGGCTCTGCTTCTCCTGCAGATCTCCTGAAGACGCCTCGCTGCTTTTATCTTCCTTCTGGGTCTTTGGAGGAAGCAACCTCATGCTCAAACGATGGCGGATGGCGTTCAACCCGGATTCCGACTACTTCCAGCTCAGACATTTGTGGGTGTTGCTCCTGGGTCTTCCACTTCACCTCTGGAATGAAGAGGCCTTAAGAGCTATTGGCAACTCCTTGGGAAAGCTCATTTCTCTTGACTCCCCTTCTCTCACGGGTTCTTATAGGAAAATGGGCAGGGTTCTGGTCGAGATGGACTTATCTGTGGGTCTGTCGAAAACTCTTGAGATCGATTGGCGAGGGAGGAAGATTCTACAGAACCTGGATTACCTTGGAATCCCGTTCAGGCGCAACAGATGCCGCGAGACTGGCCATCTTCGTCGTACATGTCCTGGTAATTCCAAGATCGATCCCCCTGATGAAGATGTCGATCTGCTTCTAAACCCCCCTGCCTATCAATCTGCTAACCCTTCCCTAGCCTTCTTGGACATCCCTCCTGAACCTCCCTCTCGGCCCTCCCCTAGACAGTCCGTTTCTCTGACGACCAAGCTCTTTCTACTGTGCCCAACTCTCTTTAACTCTCTCACGGCTTCTGAAAAGGATTTTGTAAATCGACTTGGCTGGACCTCGCCCTCCTCCCCCTCAAATCCCTCCTCACTGCAAGCCGATTCGCCTCCTTCTACCTCTCCCCCGACACCTTCTCTCGACTGCTCCTTTCCCTCCACCTTGAACATTCCCCCCCCTCCTCTGTTGCCCTTACACCCTTCCACGATACCGATCCTACAGGACGGTTCCCCTCCCATTTCCGTAGTCCCTGAAGATCCTTCTGCATTACTTCCTAGTTACAATCAGTCGGTGGAGGAAGAGGATTCCCTTTTGGCAGCGCTGAGCACCTCTACATTTGCCCAGTTTCTCCCGGACAGAGCCTCCCAGTTACCTGTTTATCGAGGTAAAGAGATCATAGCACCTTCCACTGAAGTGGGTACGTCTTCATCAACCAAAACAGATACTCCCAAAAAATCTTTTGCATGGTCGTGTGGTATTGGTGTTGAGCTCTCCCCTCTCCAGACGAGGAGCTCTAGGAAAAAGAAAGATTGCACTGTCACTCAAATTGTTGTCCCGGAAGTCCCAACTCAAGATGGAAAGGCCCTTAGAGCATTGAAGTCCATAGCTCGTTCCAAGTAATGATAGTGCTCTCTCTGAACATTAGAGGGATCGGAGGCACCCTCAAGGCTGCCTCCTTCCGTAGACTTCTTGAGAACTCCAAACTAGATGTTATTTTTTTACAAGAAACCCTTGCAGCTGATCATTCCTCCAGAGATTTCTTGCATCTTTTTCGCCCCCTTTGGGTCTCAGCGGCGTTAAATTCCATCGGCAACTCTGGTGGCATGCTGGTGGCCTGGGATCCAGCGCTCTTCGATTTGAAGCCCTTCTTGACCTGTGGAGGTATTTTGTGTTTAGGCAGTTGCTTTGCTTCTAATCAGGAACTGGCGCTCTTAAATGTCTATGGCCCTTGCCAAGACAAACCTCATTTTTGGACTCACCTTGCAAACAATGACATCCTGTCCCTTCCAAATCTCATTCTGGGAGGCGATCTCAACATCACCCTTTCCTCTAATGAACACTGGGGAGCAGCTTCATTGTCAGGCTCAGGTATTAACCTATACAGAGACCTCTTTAAGACTATGAACCTCATTGATATCTTGCCGACAAGACTTGTTCCTACACGACGAAACGGGAGAAGGGGCTCCGAGGCCATTTCCAGACGTCTAGATTGCTTTTTACTCTCCGAGAGCTTCTTCTCTTCCACCATCTTCCCAACCTTTGGGTCGAGCTTCCTTTCATCTCCGACCACGCGCCCATCCTCCTCAACTTGAACCTCCCCTTCCGGCTCAAGTCCTTCCCCTTCAAGTTTAACCATCATTGGTCCGACTCAGCTGACTACTCCGCCCTGGTACATACGGTCTGGACTGATCCGTGTTTTCTGAGTGAATCTAATCCTCAGCTGAGAATCGTTCTGAAATTGAAAGCTCTTAAAGAGCACACAAAATCTTGGTATAAACAAAAGAAGGCTACAGAGGAGATCTCACTGAATAGGATGGAGATTGAGATCACGCATCTCATATTAAAATCTACCTCCGCGGCTCTGTCATTGGAGGACGCGACTTCTTTAAAATCTTTGGAGAAAACTAGAGATGATCTACTGCGGGATGATGAAAAAAGATGGAGGCTTCGAAGCCGTGCGACCTGGCTCAAGTGGGGAGACTCAAACTCTAAATTTTTCCATAGAGTTGCTAGTCACAATAGAAACAAGAAATTAATTTGGTCCATCGAAAGTGAAAACGATGGGACCATCCATGGGCAAGAGGCACTCAAAAAGGAAGCGGCTGCATACTTCGAGCTCCTTTTAAATTCCAGAGGAGGCCACAACCTGCCAGCCAAAGTTTCTACAACCAGCCTTTTCACTAATTGGGTTACGGAGACTGAAGCCACAAAACTTTTCAAACCCGTCTCACTACTAGAGCTAAAGAATATTTTGTTTCTTTTCAAAAAGGAGAGGAGTCCAGGGCCAGACAACCGGACGACAGAATTTTTCACCCACTATTTTGATCTTGTTGGACCGGATCTTCTTCATATGGTGGAGGACTCTCGCATCAAAGGAAAAATTTCCAGTAGTCTAAACTCCACCTTCCTGGTTTTAATCCCAAAAGAAAACATTTCGACTACTTTCAACGACTTTAGACCGATCTCCCTTTGTAACCTAGTCTACAAGTTAATTTCTAAAGTAATCTCCAATCGGATTAAGCCGGCTTTGGAAAAAAGTCTCTCAGTCGAACAACTCGGGTTTTTAAAGGGGAGAAGGATCCAAGATGCCATCGGTGTAGCCCACGAGTGCATTCACAGCATCATCCAAAAAAAGCAAAAGGCGTTGGTCATGAAACTTGACCTCAAAAAGGTGTTTGACAACACTGACTGGGATTTTCTAAGACTAATCCTCCTCTTGATTGGCTTTGGTGATAAGTTCACAGACTGGATTATGTCCTGCGTCACAAGCGCAAACTTTGCTGTGCTGATTAACGGGGAGGCGTCTAGATTTTTTAAAAGTGAAAGGGGGCTCCGTCAGGGATGCCCTCTTTCTCCCTACCTCTTTATCTTGGTTATGGAAGAAATTAGCCTCCTCCTCTCTAAAGGCCTCTTTGAGCATCGCATCACAGGTATCAAGGTTTCCAATCACATCAGGATCGTTCACCTTATGTTTGTGGATGATATTCTTTTACTTTCCAAAGCTGATTTAGCGGAATGAATTGCGCTCATGGACATTCTTCATCTCTTCTATTCAGTTTCGGGGCTGTCTATCAGTCCTTCAAAGTCGACTGCACACTTTTGGGGTTTAACAGAGGCCGAACTCTCCCTCTTCAAAGACTCCTTCCCCTTCTCCTTTGTTGACTTAAATTCAGGATTCTGTTATCTTGGGTACCAGCTAAAGCCGGGAGCCTCCTCCTCAACTGACTGGACCTGGCTGGTGGCAACCTTTGAAAGGAGAATAGGTTTCTGGTGCAATAAATGGTTGTCCTTGGGGGGACGCCTAATCCTGGTCAAGTCGGTGCTTCAAAGTCTGGCTGTTTTTTGGATGCTAATGGAAAGGATACCCGCCAAAATCATTACTCTGCTCTGCAGACTCTCTTTCAATTTCCTTTGGAACGACCTAGCAGGTAAACACCACTTCCACCTTTGCAACTGGCAGACTCTCTCTAGACCCAAAAGGGCGGGGGGATGGGGACTTAAGAACCTTTCCATCTTCAACTCGGCTTTACTGGCTTGTTCTTTTTGGAGAGCGGTTTCCATTGATAACATTTGGCATCGTGTCATCAAGGACAAATATCTAGGTGCCTTACCTCTCCCTGTTTGGCTGCGTAAGACACAACTTATTCAGAAGTGGGCTTCTCCCTTCTGGAGGGGCCTGGTCTCTTCCTCTCAGGTGATCCTCCACTGGCTCCGTTGGAGACCAGGATCGGGCGAAGAAATCAAAATTGGCCGAGATAAAATCGTTGGTTTAGAGGACCACTCGATTCTCTCCTTGCCGCTCAGATCACATTTGCTCTCTTTAAACTATAGTACTCTGGCACAGTTGAAGAAGGAGACCGGTGCCTTCCCCCTCTCGGATTAGTGGCTCCTGAGCAACGACCTGTCTCTCAACGGGCCTTTGGCCTTGGAATGGAAGTCCTTTACGACAACTTTAAAATGTGCTGGTCTCTCTCTCTCTGACGCTCATGATTCTCTTTTTTGGGCCGGGGGTGATGGTTCAGGCAAGGTCTGCGCCAAGAATGTCTATGCGGCTCTCTTGCCTGTTAGGGACGTAGTTGCTGATCCTCAGTGGCTCCGTCGATTGTGGACTTGGCCGATCCCTCTAAAGCTCAAACTTTTTACTTGTCTCTGTGCTAGTGAAAAAATCCTTACCTGGGAGATGCTACGTAGAAAAGGATGGTAGGGCCCTGGATTATGTGCTCTTTGCAGATGTGCCTCAGAGGACATCCACCACTTGCTTATTCACTGTAGTTTTGCTCAAGAACTTTGGAAACACGTTTTGCTGCACTTCTCCCTTCCCCTCTTCTGGTCTGGGGCCTCTATTACTGAGTGTCTCTCCTCCTGGTTTTCTAATCAAGCGGCGCCACCTTCACTGGCTGCCATCGTGAGCTGGCATATCTAGATAGAGCTAAATAAGGTCCTTTTTGAGGACGTCTCACCTTCCATACAGGCGTTCTACTACAGAATACTGGCTTCTTTTCATTGGTAGCCGTCTTCCGTTCAGGCTCATTCTTTCAAAGCGGTGGATTTAATTTTGCCTGAAGGTTACTCAGTGGCTTGTTTTGATGGTGCGGCTCTGTCTTCTGGTTTATGTTGTGGTGCTGGAGGCACCTTCAAAACTCACCAGACGAGGACTACTAAGTGGTTTTTGAATTGTGGTGTGGGTTCAAACACCAAAGCCGAGCTTTTGGGCCTATGGGCTACTCTTACGCTGGCTTTTTATTGGTCCTTAAATCACCTCTTCGTCTTAGGTGACTCGAAAGTTATCGTAGACTGGATTAACCGTAAATCCAATCTCCAGTCCATCCATGTGGAAGGCTGGAAACAAAAAATGCAGCAGTTGGCCACTATTTTCACTGATATCACCTTCCGACATCTCCCAGAACGTACAATACTGAGGCGGATGCTCTCTCCAAGAGAGCTCTAAACGAAGTGGTCGACAGACTTTCGATCTACCACTGTGAGAGAGGACATGAGAGCCCGATCTCTTCCATCAATCTTTTCGAATATTAAAGATTAGTTCGTATGGCATGTGAAAAGCGCAAAGGGCCTTGGTTAACTGCTTCTTCTCTGACTAATAGAGTGGCGAGAGAGGTTTGCTGAGTTTGCTGGAGGGAAAAACGTTTTCCTGTTTTTGTCAGCGCATGGAGGCGATTCTATTGAATAATACTGAGCTAGCTGTGGGTAAATTGTAATCGTCTATCTTATTCTGTCGACACTTGGCAGCACTGAGTTTATTTGTAATTTCTGGTCCGATCATGGTTTGTGCTCTGATCTTGCTTCCTCGGCTGGCTTCAGAGTTATGTAAATGAGTTTATACATTTTATAAATTCGAGATAATTTCTCTTGGGAAAAAAAAAAGTCTTTTGTTTGCATTGCCACAAACATGTAAATAATATAAGAACATTCCATAAATTCATATGAATTAAATAACATACACTTCATACTAAGTCTTTTGCTTGCATTGCCATAAACATGTAAACAATATAAGATCATTGTTCTAGTAAATATGTTATTTACTTATCATTTTATTAGTCCCTACCTCTGTCTAGGGACTCTAGCTTTTGCATCACAGTCGACGATAGTTGACCCCCAATTACTTGGTCTATTTTGCGACATTAGTTGGTGTGTTTTGGAGCCAACACCTATGCACCTAGCCCATTTTGTCATAAAAACTTTTTTAAATGCCCAATGTTTGGGTAAGTTATTATTAATTTGTTATTATTATTATTATTTTTAATATTTTTAATATTTTATAAAATTCCAAAATTTGAATTTCTTATTGGTCGAACAAGCTTGATGGGACTAATTAACCCCTAGTGGAAGGCAAACTTTTCTCCGTAATTGTCAGACTTTTAAATTAATTTAAAAAAGAGCAAAAATTAAATTATTCCATTGGAATGAACTATAGGTTTGTCATTAATGTCTTGGGTTTGTCATTAACGAAACATTGCCACATCCATCAGACACTGCAGTCAATGTCGATGTCTGAAGTTCCTTCTGTAGTCGATGTCTAACGCTACTTGGAGAAGCCTACAGTCACCGCTTGATACACTTATTACATTTTACATTTGTTCAGTTGCATGTAGGTTTTGGGAAGGGCGATGCATGTTTTCGTGGGAAGGCCAGTCCAAAGCATTTATGCAATCAATTAGGATTGATCCATGACAACCCTGCAAGCATAGTTTATCAATTAGTGAATAATTATATGAGTAGAGTTCTTTGGGAAAACACTGGATACCTTCATTTCTAGTCTATCTTGTGCCTATGTAGAAAGAAATCCCTACGATTCAAGCTTGCACAATCGCCCCTACAAGAATCTCGTCCATATCTCTCAATATGTCTACTTCAATTGCATTTCTTTGTTTATTGCGCTTTGTGAGGAAGTATGGCATTAGAAGGTTTTAGTTTCTACACCAACTATGTGATAAAAGCAACAAAGTATTCCATGGATAAATAAAAGAACTGAATGTAAGTGTAGTACAATAGTAGGAAAATTTGATTTTTGTTGAACAAATTAAAAATTGTGTGTTTTATAAGTGGAGATTTGTTTATTTAGGGTTTACTTGCTTCCTTTTTCTAACTTCAATTCTATGTGCATAATTCTGATTTATTTTATGCTTACAATCATATTTTAACATTATATCACATCATTTCCTTTATTCTGTGTGCAAAATTCCAATTTATTTTATACCTACAATCATATTTTAACATAACATTGTATAACATCATTTCGTTGAGTTTATATATTGTATGATCCAGATTTATGAGTGGAACGAAATGAATAACAGACTACATACAATAACACAGAGATACAAAGAACAACAACAGATATCCAATGAACAATAACTTCTATTGAATAAATAAAATAGGCTGAAACTGTAAAACTGCAGAATTGAAAACAACTTGCTCGAATGGTGGTAGCTATCTCTGAGAAGAGATGTGGTTGCTATGCACATCTGTCTGAGCATAATGATTACAACGAGGCTCCAAAGTCCTTTTTAACATTACTCACGAATTCCAAAACCCTATACATCCAAAAATCTAACCCTAGGAGATGAAACACCAAAATTTATGTGGGCCCTGATGGGTAAGTTGGTATCTCAAATTCTCAAGGTCGTAACTTTTTCATACGACCTCCGTTTTAGGCGTGTGATAGCCCATTGGAAAGGTATTTTTGAGAACTACACATTATGTCATCAAACTCTAACTCCATTTATAGTTTGACTGTGGCAAGCCAAAAAAAAACTGTTTAGGGCCCCAAAATGGTCCCGGAAGTACAAAAAGATGTATTGACATGAAAACTTCCAAAATAAGCCAGTTGGATTAGGTGGACGACCACCAATCTCTACCTGGAAGTTGTGTAGGGATTCGAATAGCTTCGGAAGAGTAGAACCCATAATTATAAAGAATTACAGAAGAACGTGTTGAACTAAAATCTGTCAAGAGGAACTAGTTGGAATAGGTGAGTGGCCACCAATATCCACCTGGATCATTGTAAAATGACAATGATTTAGTTTCCATAAGAAAAGTCTATTTTTCATAAATTTAAAATAACCCGGTCTTAACCATAATGAATTTGCGAAATTTCAAGGATTTTCCATTTTTTTTTTGGTGATCTAATCACCATCAAATTAGAAATGAAACTAATTGATATTAGGCTAGGTATGGTACGGTCTGGCTATCAATGATTAAAACAAAGAGATTTTCTATGGATGGAATTTCCTCTTACGTAGGAAGACCGATAGACTTCCTATATGGAATATGCAACCCATTGTTTTTGTGTTCAGGTGTGCAATCTTTTATCATCAACTTACAGTTAATCTAAACCTCCTAAAAAAGAAATCTGAGGTATTGAAAACCTACCCGACACAAATATATTGTAGATTGTGTGCATTCAAGGTTTTAAGGTTTTAACCGCATGGAAATGAAAATCACATATCCAAATATATTTAATTCCCACTTTCAAAACCAAACCATATATCCTCGCACATATTCTCTCGCACCTCTCCTTTCCTGACATTTTAGAACCAAATCACTAAACCAAACTCTATGTAGCAAAAGCAATATTAAATACATAATCCACACAAAACACATACCTTATGGCCTGAAGTAGGTATTGTAAATGGTCGAAACGGTACTTCACTCGCCTGGAGTCGTTCAATGCCCATTCAAAAGGTGTTGTTCCATTGTCAAAAAAAAGGCATATCCAATTCAAAATAGTGTTATTCTTAATGTTTAGATATATATATATATATATATATATATATATATATATATTCAAAATTTTTCTTATTTAGTGAACATTAACATTGTCGTACCAGTCCCTGTGATGTATATGGGCGGATTGTTATAGCAGTGCTTTGTATATTTTATTACCTCCCTTATTCCAGCAGGATAAAACCCGAAATCACTGCAACGTTCCTGCAGAAGGATAATCATATATATCTCTTTCAAATAAATATAAATATAATTATTTTTATGAATATCATAGCTATGTTGTTTTGTAACATGTCTTTATAATCCGGAGAAATCTACATAGAGAGATGTAGAGCTCCTTTTGCCTGAATGAACGGAAAACCAATAATATATGACATTGGAAATCTAAATTCAGTTCGAGCATACCTAGTCTCAGGTGTAGAAGTACAGGTCCTCATTTTCATTATTTCCTTTTTTTCCAATTGGAGTTTGAGTAGATTTAGTTGTTCAAGAACCAGAGCCTATTGCTTCGTTTTCGTATCCATAAGATTCAGTTATCAATATTGGAGAATCTTTGATCATGTCAAGCTTTGATGGTGGTAGTGTGTGTTACTAATGAGTGCAATATCGGGGCAACATATTGACTGAATGACCCTCCCCATGAAGAAAACAAACAACTTACAAAACCTCATAAGAATAATTAAGTTCATTATTTAAATTTTATTACTAAAAGTGAGTGAAAAACATTATTAATATTAATATTAATATTTTTATTTTTATTATAATTATAATCGATTATTAATACTACTATATTTATTATCATTACAATCTATTATTAATATTTATATTAGTTAGGTCAATATCGAAACTCAATGTATGCATACAAGCTCTAAGTTCGCCATCTGTACATTGATATCCAAACCCAATGTTGGACAATTTTTATTCTTTTGGCTTTCCATTATTGACATGAAATGTTTAAAGCACATAGAACACTTAGTCTACATGCAATGTTTTAGTTTTTATTATGGTAGAAAAATGCTACGATGTTGCTTTATCTTTGCATCACAACTAGAAATTTTGGCCATTAAATTTAATACTTGTTGGCATTCACATTTTGGCAGAAGCCCATAATTGTATTATAAAAATGATACTATTGTAGTTCCATAATGATTCAATATGTGGCAATAGATGATGCCATGTCATGATTATAAACAAGTGTTATTGCACTGGCGATGTCTCTGTCGAGAAGTTCTTTTTACATGTTGTAGAATTTTTTTTGTTTCATTGCAATGTATTGTACTTAGCTGATCCCATGGTTATATGTTTTTATTAACTTATCCTATGGTTAGATGTTTTTATTTATAGTGGATGGAATTTACAAAAACGTCTAATTTAAATTTAAATATTTAATTTGTACAACACAATAATAATTCACCATACACTACATCATCATTATGATAATAATTCACTACACACTACATCATCATTATGAGGCACTCATGCTCATAAAAAATGGAAAAATTAATGTCATATTTACAAAACATTTTCAATGTTGGTTGTAATTCACAATCTCGCCATCACCGTAATAAGTCATAGACTATGGAAAGAGCCTTTTCTTTAGGTAGCATATCTCAATATTTTGTTTGACACTGATAGTGAAATATGCAATAGAAAACACTTTTCAAAATAGAGAACGGAGAACTTACACAAAACTAAATAGTGTTTGACTAATGCATAGGCTGAAATGATGAAGAGTTGATGCGCTAAAGAACACACTTGGAAGAGCACACTTAACTTGTTGGGTGGCTTGATTCGTCTTCTCCTCATGTAGGGATCATAAAAGCATGTGTCCATGTCGTTCAATTGGTATTGTCATGGCTACAACCATATACAAACATGTACAACCATACACAAACATGTCCATTGCTGCCTTGAATCAGAACATAAATAAACTAATTTGACTAGTCATGCCTTCAACCTTGTAAGGTGACTACACATATATTTAAGAAGTACATGATGATGACATGCTAGGAGACCCAGATTTTTGTGTTAAATACCTTTGACTTATTACCTGTGACTTGAACCCTTTTTTTATATTGAATCTCAATGTTCAAAATAAGTGTGCCTTGCTTCTTCATGTACTCTCACTTGTGCCAAGACTCTCATATGCACACCTACTCTTGATGTCTTTTGAGTTTTCTTCTGCTCACTGTACCACTTCATCAATCTCAAAAAATTAAGATGTGGTTAAACAACAATTTTTCAACACTAATCTATGATTCTCACAAAGATAATACCGTTAAACATTGTTGTTGGCATCTAACCTAAGAATCCTCCAATTCCAAAACGATTCCAAAACAAAGTTGAACAGAAAAAAAATCATTATAATTAATGCTATAACGAAAATCATTATAATTAATTTGATGACATGTTCAAGGCTGCATCAAGTCTAACAAAACTAAACATTGCATTTTGCAGAAAAAGAATGAGGTGAACCCAAGCTGAGTTAGCAACATAATAAAAGAATGATGTACAATGTACAAAGCATTCATCAATCTCTAGAAGTTAATTAGCTAGAATAACAACACCAATACTTCAAGTTATAAATACAAAATGTTTCCATACAACAAAAACTCTTTAATTTTGTAGATATGGTTATGAGAATTCCTAGTACTTTATTTGCTAGAGAGGAAACCAAACATAAATTAACAATTGCATATTTGCTTAAAATATCCAACTTACAGACATTTTTCCTCACAATGATATTGCGAACTTTTTGTTCAAAAGAACATTAAATAAATGGAAGAAAGACAATGAAGAGAATACTAGAGAAGCGTTCCATGATGAATATATATCCAACCAATGGCCACTTTCAAAAGGATCAATATTTGGCACATTTAATAATAGAATTAGTATCTGCAATATATGTTACAGAACCAAGTTAAAACACACTATGCATATCACTTCACTATTGAATTTAAATACAGATGAAAACTTCATTGGAGTAATGAATGCTATGTTATAGAAGAATTTTACAATTCCATTTGCACCATGACAGACCCATTTACTATCGCAGAACAAGTGTGCCTTAAACCTACATGTCAATTGTTGTAGAAGTACAAGAAAACGTTATGTGCTTTCTTAGGGTTACAATAAGAGTTCGAAGTCAAAGAATATATGAAATCAATTATATGAATCATTTCCAAACCTTCTATAGTAATCATCCGTAAAGGTTTGGGCATTAGACTTACGAGCAAAATCTATCAGTCATGATAATTATTATCATCTTTTAACAGTGATCACACCCACAAAGTGAAACAAAATTCTAGCCATATTGTTCACAATTTTTTTTTTCACGCCATTATTTCACCTCCAGAATTTATTAATGGATTATCATTTTTGGGACATGTCACTGTGATTATTCCTAGTTTTAGCTGCCAAAAATACCCTTTCTCTAAAAATGAACAAATTTAGTAATGAAAAACTCCCACAGATTTATTTCTTAACCACAACATAGCCAATTTTATAACAAAGTGTTATCGCCGTAGTTGAATCCTGAAACTTGAATATGCATTCTTCAACATACATTGTTTGTTGCGTTCCAAAAAAGAAAACTACAATGCAACATATCATTCGCCCATGGAAAATAAAACGTTAAATTTTCACAATTTATATGGATAAATATCTATAATTTCAAGTTTCGAGTAAAAACTCTATCAAGTGGATAGCTTGTAGGGTAGGTCCATTATAAAAGTGTGGAGGTTTAGTTTTCACTAGTTACTGTTAACACTGAAAGTCACCCTCAGATTGCGGGAGGATAAGCCCAATACCCATCAGATTTTTTTGGTGGATGTTTGGTTTATATGAGTGGAGGTCAATGGACAAAACTCAATATATGAATAATGTTCAACATAGAATTGGACAAGAAATGTACAGGGAAGTGAGGGCCACAACTAAATTGAGTCAGTGAATTGAGTTTAAGTGTGAGCAGAGGGAACACTTAGTAAGAAAGGTGGACAAGATTGCTATGGGCATCAGGCCTTCAAGCAGCTTGGAGAAGAAAAAACCAGACTCAAGATCACTCTTAAGCTCAAGTTTCAGACACTGAAATATGTCCAAACAACACAGTCACAACAACACAATGATCAAACCTACATCACCATGCAGCTACAACAACTCGACTGGATCCTCCATGCCCGAGCCATTCAGTGTAAGGGAAAAAGATCACAAGGAAGCTGACTAAAACTGGTCACGATACCACTACAATCAAACCTACATTACAACAACATAACAACCCTCGAATGGATCCTCCATGCCCGAGTGTTTTAGCACAGTTTTTACAAAGAGATGAAAAGAGGCTGACTTTTATTAATCTGAAAGTCTCAAATCTTATACATAACCCGAGAACAGTTATGGCATAAAAAAATTACAAAATAGGGAGCTCTACTCAACCAGTTGACGACCTTAACAAAATATCAAAACTATCTATTTACACTCAGACCGGTCCACCTCTACCAGGAGTGTGACCTGTCTACTACATTCAAAGCCTTGCATCTGAGTAGCCTCCTGTCAGACTGTGCATGTATCCCTCTGTCAAATGCGAGCTCAGATCAGCATGGGTCTGCAGAAAAATCTGTCCACAGGGGTACCACAGGCTGACGGTCTAGTCCCCACGACCGGGCCTTCCATGCCTTCCATTTATGGAGTGAGCCGAGGTTTCAACCACTAACTCCGCTTTCATTAATTGTCTTTTATCAGGATTGAAATGCGTCTTAATTCCCAGGGGTGCGGCCACACGCTGCTCTCGGATAGGACGCTATATAAACACGTGATTGCGAGGCCGCTCAAAGGTGGTTTGGGTTCACACCTCTTTTGAGCCCGTAATCCACCACCTTTCGCCACATAATACTTTTGCCAAACCACGGTTTCCAATGTGGGACTGCTCAAGAGAAATATTGCCCGAGCATGTTGCGTCCCCGCAATGGACTGTGGCCGTAGGTTTGGTTCTGATATGCGATCTGAGCGCACCCGCTAGATTTAGTGCCATTGCCAAGCTTAATCACCCACCAACTTTAGGATTTTCCAAAATGTGCCTTGGGGTGGGGCACTACTTTTGGCGCTGAACAATAACACCTCCCGAAGGATGATCTAATGTGGAGGCCAGATGCCATTATGCTGATGTGTTGCAGACGGAGAGGTAACATGTGTCACTTGAAAACAAGATGGAGGCGTGTCCGAGAATACTTGAAAAGAGTTCCATGTGTCAAAACCATAAGGGTGCCACCTGTCTATGTTGATAGCCAACATGCATTTGGCTCTCCAGGGCTCGGGGGCTAGCTCCTGTTTACCTGCTGTGCTTTTACCCGAAGCTATGGATCTAGCGACACGTGGCTCTTTGAATTGGATGACTGAGATCCACTCCGGGTCTCCGAGCTTCGGGAGAATCAAAACTTAAACCTGGGCTTCTAAGTGCTTTTACTCGAAGCCATAGATCTGATGATGCGTGGCCCTCGTGAGATCAACGGTTGAGATCCCCTTTGGGAATCCGGGACTTCGGGAGGCACTGCCGCTAAGATCAACGACTCCCTACTGATTTTGAGATCAATGGTCCACGATTCCTTCGGGAGTTCAGGCTTCGGATCTACGAATTTTTTATGCACTTCTCACTTCGAAAAATCCCGAAGCAATTTCCCCGAACACTGGGATCAACTGCCACCTGTCCACTTTAAGATCGACGGCTCACGATCACTTCGGGACTTCGTCTCATGCTCTCTTTGAGCCTTTTTCTCCGACGCTATACTTTGCGCAATTTTTAATATTTCGAATGCCCGCGAGCTGCTAATCTGAACTCCACATGGAATTCCCGTTGTTGAAAGTCGAACCTGCCTTTTTGATTGACTCGAGTCCAGAATAGACCGCTCTGAGTGTCGTGATTTGAGCCCGCGACTGCGGCCTTCGTAAACAAAGACTTGGACGAATGGATAGGGGATGGGAAAACAGGGAGACCGAGGCACTTCAAACACAGAGGGGGGTAAATGAAAATGATTTTACAAGATGGAGGGGGAAAAACTTGAGAATTGATCTGCAAAAGGAGAGAGATAGGGAAAAACACAGACTTAGGTAGAAACCACAAACCCACAGAACTATGACAAGTTTGTGTGATAACATTTGGCTCCACAGGGGATGCCATGCTCCCTATGAGCTGCCAAGAACAAGTAGTTCCAATGCCTTCGTTGTTGGGCTATGGAGTCTAGCTCAAAACTTTCACAGAAGAAAACAAGGAAATATGTACACTGCTTTACTAAAAAAAATGAAAACAAACACATGGGCTCCATAAAGAGCTTATTTATGTACAATCCTATGCTAACTGATTTTTACAAAATGCTAGGTGAAAGCAAACTTCCACCATAGACACCCAGATTGCTCGGTAATATAATTCTCCTCTTCGCTGCAAATGATCCACAAAAGGTAAGGGAAGTATGACAACATAACGAGAACATGATTTGGAACACCGACCATACCCCTAAGTGATGATAATCTGAATAACCTTGCAGGTTCCAGTGCTTTTGGAAAACACAACTCCATATACAACCCCACGGGGTCACAAAATTTATAATCAGGAAATCTCAACTGGTAAGAAATTACCTCCTGCACTTCCTTGTTGCTCACTCGTTGTTCGATGTTCTCAGAGTGTACAGGAGGGTAGAGGACTGATGCGGGTCGGCTGATACCAGGTGATACTTGCTCATTTGCAGGTTCAAGACCGGAGATAAACTACAACTTTAGCTCCTCCATTTCTCCTTTGTCTGCTCCGATAACATTTGCTAGCTGAGAGCAAGAAGTCTCTTCATGTATATCCATGGATGGATCTTTCTCTCTATCATGCTGCTCTTGGTAGGAGCTTTCACTTTCATAAGAAGATTGGCATCTTATGCTTTCTGCTTCTGAATACTCTTCAGGGGTAGGTGAGCGCAGAACTCTTTTATCTTGCAAAGAGAAAAGAACAATATCTTGATTCTTTTCTTTAACCATTTATTCTTTTAAAACTGAGACATAAGGCGTACCAGGGGCGAAAAATAATGCATCCGTAGCTATGCCATCATCAATGCTATCATCAATCATATATGGAAGGACTTCTTCTTGGGAAATACAGAGAGAAAACTTTTCATCCGTATTTGCAAGATACTCACTTTTATCCTCGCTTTCTCTCTCAATCAGATCTTTACCATAATCATCACACGAGGAACACTCTATCATCTGCAGAATGTGGAGTGCAAAACTCTTACAACATTCATCAAAAATAAGATGAGCCAGGTAAATCTTCCCGTAATACGAATTAAAAGCATCATAAAAATCCTTCAAAGAATGGATACTAGCAACAAGGAGAGATAGACACCATCCAAGAGCATCTTCTTCTAAAGAAAAAATGAACATCTTGATCCAGACATCCTCGTGAAAGAAGCCATGTTCAAGCATGCCTACATGAAATTTTAATAAGTGCTCACCGGGATGGTCATGCTTGCTTCCTCTGAATCTCGAAAGATAATCATCCCATTCGTTTATAGCCGGCACTACATGTGGATAACCAGATATGGTTGAGAAATTGAAAGGGGCAAAAATCTGAGCCAATATAGCCAAGAGATGTGGCTCCTCCTTTTCTCCTTCATGGCTCTCCCCAGGATCAGTTTGACAATGACTATAAACAGGAACCATGGAAAAGCTCTGCTCTTCGTCGTCTTCGCTGGGATATCCGTCAAAAGTTGTTTGTTCTTAGTCAGTATCTGACATCACTTCTTCATCATAAGCAGGGCTACCAAGAACATCTGTTTCAAGGATCGGAATATCCTCTGCATTTTCTTCATAAGAGAAGCAAGCGAAATCTTCCTCCAATCCCTCTATTCTTGCAGAAATTTTTTTTACCAACTCCATCAACTCCTCCGAGGTATATCCTTCATTCTCACAACTTTCGCAAGAACGAACTATGTCCTGAACACCATCTCTATATTCCTCACAACAACTATGACGAATTAACTTAGAGGAATAAAACTTTTGACATTAGGTATTGAAAACTGCATGAAACTCTCTCAGGGAGGAGATGCTAGCAGAGGGCAAGGATCGATACCACTCACGAGCATCCCTGTCTCATGAGAACGTGAACATATTCATTAATACATCCTCATGATGTATCTCCCACTAATGCATGAGTTCATGAAACTGACGTAGATGCTTGGCAGGGTTGCCATCTCTGTGTTCTTTAAATATGGGAAAAAAATCAACCCACTGATCCACAGTAGGAACAACATTTGAAAAACCAGGAACAATAGAGAAATTAAAAGGAGCAAACCTTCGAGCCAAATTTTTTTCCATTTTGAACCAATGGATTCGCCAATCGATTCTTCAACCATGGAGTCTCCAGGTGAATGATGTGCAGAATGAGTGTGTCTGGTCTTTGTTCACCATCAAAGACCAGATTTGATCATTGTGTTCTCCTAGGGAGCTTTAGGTGTAGCTAGAAGCAGCCGCACGGAAACAATGGAGCCGCAAGGTGCAAGTGTAATCTTCAAAGGTTTTGATATCTGATGCACCTTCATAATTAGAAGTTCGTTGTCGTTCTACCCAGGGAAAGGTCTTCAATTCGTTCCCCGACAACAACACCAATAAATGTTAGCATTAAAATTCGCCCTCAAATTGCGGGAGGATAAGCCCAGTACCCATCAGATTTTTTTGGTGAAAGTTTGGTTTATATGAGTGGAGGTCAATGGACAAAACTCAATATATGAATGATGTTCAATACAGAACTGGACAAGAAATGTACAGGGAAGTGAGGGCCACAACCAACTTCAGTCAGTGAATTGAGTTTAAGTGTGAGCAGAGGGAAGACTTAGTAAGAAAGGTGGACAAGATTGCTATGGGCATCAGGCCTTCAAGCAGCTTGGAGATGAAAAACTCAGACTCAAGATCACTCTTAAGCTCAAGTTTCAGACACTGAAATATGTCCAAATAACACAATCACAACAACACAATGATCAAACTTACATCACCATGCAGTTACAACAACTCGACTGGATCCTCCATGCTCGAGCCATTCAGTGTAAGAGGGAAAAAAATCACAAGGAAGATGACTAAAATTGGTCACGATACCGCTGCAATCAAATCTACATTACAACAACATAACAACCCTTGACTGGATCCTCCATGCCCGAGTGTTTTAGCACAGTTTTTACAAAGAGATGAAAAGAGGCTGACTTCTATTAATCTGAAAGTCTCAAATCTTATACATAACCAGAGAACAGTTCTGGCATCAAAACATTACAAAATAGGGAGCTTTTCTCAACCAGTTGACGACCTTAACAAAATATCAAAACTATCTATTTATATTCAGACCAGTCCACCTCTACGAGGAGTGTGACCTGGCTACTACATTCAAAGCCTTGCATCTGAGTAGCCCCCTGTCAGACTATGCATGTATCCCTCTGTCAGATGCGAGCTCAGATCGACATGGGTCTGCAGGAAAATCTGTCCACAGGGGTACCACGGGCTCACTGAACCACACGACAGGGCCTTCCATGCTTTCCATTTATGGAGTGAGCCAATGTTTCAACCACCAGCTCCGCTTTCATTCACTGTCTTTTCTCAAGATTGAAATGCAGCTTAATTCCCAAGGGCGTGGCCACACACTACTCTCGGATAGGACATTATATAAACATGTGATTGCGGGGCTGGTCAAAGGTGGTTTGGGTTCACACCGCTTTTGAGGCCGCAATCCACCACCTTTCACCACATAATACTTTTGCCAAACCACGGTTTCCAATGCGGGATCGCTCAAGAGAAATATCACCTGAGCATGTTGCGTCCCCGCAATGGACTGTGGCTGTAGGTCTGGTCCTGATCTGCGATCTGAGCGCACCGGTTATATTTAGTGCCACTGCCAAGCTTAATCGCCCACCAACTTTAGGATCTGCCAAAAGTGTGCCTTGGGGTGGGGCACTACTTTTGGCGTAGAATAATAACACCTCCCGAAGGATGATCTGACGTGGAGGCCAGATGTCACCATGCTGATGTGTCGCAGATAGAGAGGTAACATGTGTCACTTGAAAACAGGCTGGAGGCATGCCTGAGAATACTTGAAAAGAGTGCCACGTGTCAAAACCACAAGGGTGTCACCTATCTGTGCTGATAACCGACATGCATTTGTCTCTTTAGGGCTCGGGGGCTAGCTCATGTTTACCTGCTGTGATTTTACCCGGAGCTATGGATTTGGCAACACGTGGCTCTTTGAATTGGACGGTCGAGATCCACTCCAGGTCTCCGAGCTCCGGGAGAATCAAAACTCAAACTTGGGCTTCCAAGTGCTTATACCCGGAGCCATATATTTGATGACACGTGGCCCTCCTGAGATCGACGGTTGAGATCCCCTTTGGGACTCTGGGACTTCGGGAGGCACTACCGCTAAGATCAACGATTCCTTGCTGATTTTGAGATCAATGGTCCACGATTTCTTCGGGAGTTCGGGCTTCATCTCTATGGAAGTTTTATGCACTTCTCACTTCGAAAACTCCCAAAGCAATTTTCTCGAACACTAGGATCAATTGCCACCCATTCACTTTAAGATCGATGGCTCGCGATTGCTTCGGGACTTCGGCTCATTCTCTCTTTGGTATTTTTGCTCTGGCGCTATACTTCACATAACTTTTAATATTCCGAATGCCCGCGAGCCGCTAATCTGAACTCCACATGGAATTCCCGCAGTTGAAAGCCGAACCTGTCTTTTTGCTTGATTCGAGTCCATAATAGACCGCTCTAAGTGTCATGCTTTGAGCCCGTGACTGCGGCCTGTGTAAATAAAGACTTGGATGACTGGATAGGGGCTGAGAAAACAGGGAGACCAGGGCACTTCAAACATAGAGGGGGGAAAACAAAAATGATTTTACAAGCCGAAGGGGGGAAAACTTAAGAATTGGTCTGCGAAAGGAGAGAGACATGACAAAAGACAGACTTAGGTAGAAACCACAAATCCATAAGACTCTAACAAGTTTGTGTGATAACATTTGGCTCCACAGGGGATGGCATGCTCCCTTTGAGCTGCCAATAACAAGTAGTTCCAGTGCCTTAGCTGTTGGGATAGGGATTCTAGCTCAAAATTTTCACAGAAGAAAACAGGGAAATATGTACACTGCTTTACTAAAAAATCCGAAAACAAACACATGGGTTCCAGAAAGAGCTTATTTATGTACAATCCTAGGCTAACTAGTTTTTACAAAACGCTAGGTGAAAGCAAACTTCCACCATAGCCACCCGAATTGCTCGGTAATATAATTCTTCTCTTCGCTGCAAATGATCCACAAAAGGTAAGGGAAGTATCTTATCAACCCTCCTCAAATTACATGCAACTTCTATGTGACCCTATCACACAGTGAAGTGAAGTTTTTCTATTGTGGGGCATGGAGCCTCTGCACTTATTTTAAAAATAAAAAAAATATCAAACCCAAAAACAAAAACATTGCATTAAATATCCAAAGAACTGTAATTTGTATAGACATAAAGAAAAACAATGGCATCGGACCGGCAGGCCAAATCTATGTTCATTATAATTGTTATCATCAAACATTTTTGTATAAAATTTCAAAATTTCAGCTTTACTATTCATAAAATCCATTTAAAACCCAAGTAATGTAAAAAATTATCTATCACAAAATGGGAAGGAACTAAATATTTTGTACTTAAGATTTCTTTGGAAATTAAGACTTTGGACAATTTGTGGTGGTTATGAATCAACAAATCAGACTTATGGGTTTGTTTCTTACCCCGTTTCTCCTGATCATTTCACACTAATAAATCAAATAAAACGATTGGAGGTTTAATGAATGGTATGGATTTTTCTCTGCTCGAGAATGGATCCAACTCTAACTCGGCATGCGTATTCAAATTGTTTCGATCATTTTTGGAAGCCACCAACTCCTGGAACACCCAATGATAGGATTCCTTGATTGAAAGGATAGGTGATTATTTGTTAGACAACTGAAGGGTTTTGAGGTAATTTGAATTCTTGATTTTTGTCATGGAATCTTGATGAAGAGGTCTTGTCTTCATTATTTTCGTTGAACGGGATCCACGAACAAAAGTAGTAGTATTGTTGTCAGCTACTATTTCTGGCTTTTCTCTCTTTCAACCCAAGTAACTATTGTTGAAATGAACATATGGTTGAAGAATTTAATGTTGCTGAATTCAACATATGGTTGAAGAATTTAATGTTTGGGTTTCATAATCTTTATTCGTCACTTTGAATTTTCATAGAAACATATAGAAAAATATCAGTCATACGGGCATTTAAGTGTAATAGTTTTACATGAGCCAATAAATCAATTAACAACATGAGCAACACCAACATGATAAGTTCATTGCAATCATCATCAACAGGGTGAAGGGTGGAGAACTATGCATATTTATGGGGTTTTAGCTAGAGTTCCTAAGGAAATGTATCGAGAAAAATTAAGTAATAATGGATTAAAGTGATTAATCAATGAGTTACTACATTTATGTTGTGTGTGACTGTTCCTTCTAGTTCCATTGTCGTTCCCATTTCTTGCTTGCATTTTCAATGCCACTTTTTTGGTTGTGATATTGTTTATACACTAGAAATTTGAAGCATGCAATAGCAATAAAGGTTCGCCACAAATAATAATACCCAAAAAGTAACGATTGCATTGCAGAGTGAATTTAGGGAATCATAAATTATATCTTATGGAACAACTAAATAATTTCGTTGCTGTTGCTCTCGTTGGTCACCATTTTACTGCACAAGCAAATAAGAAGTGATGCAAAAACCTTGCAATCCTCTCAACAATGACAACGATAGTCTTTGTCTTGAAATACACACAATAAAGATGAAAGTCCTGAAATGTGATTCCAAGCTTCGCAGGGTTTTTGCAGCTAATAATTAAGTAATTAATTCCAGTTGCAAACCAGATGCCCTTTAGGACCCAATGGGTATCCACCTTCTAGCATCACTGAAGTTGACCTACGAAATCCACCAGCACCTTATCCTTTCCCGTGGTCAGCAAACCCACCTCCATATGCCACAAATCCAACAATATTTTTGTTGGTCTTCCTTGTATGAGGATCTTGAACGTAATTGTGTTGCTTCCAGGCTGGCCCGAGTTAGCCCCATAATTGTTTTTCTTCTAGGTTGGTTGAAGGTATCCCCAAGTCATTTTTTGACACTGGGAGAAGTAGGATGATTATATCACGACCCAGAAAAGCACTAGTTTCAACGAAAGAGCGAGTAGCAAAGGTTGATTCGAGGGATATATATGAAGACACTAGCGACAATGTATCTGCCTCTCTAAAATAATCCATACCAAAATCAATCCAAAAACCTTGTGCTAAGTGCCAAGAATGATGGGCTAACCGATCTAAGCCAATTGAACCAATAAAAATAATCTACTACTCAAAATACAACACTAACTCAATCTAGGTTGATAACTGCAACAATGTAACTCTACAGATCGATTTTTTAATTGGGTAAGGAGTTTGAAATGGGACATGATCCCTAAATCCAGTTGTTTGAATTATTAGTCAAGAAATATGTTTTAAAAATAATTAAAATCACCTCCAAAATCTGATACTACCTAGATATCCTCCATATTTAGGGTAGTGAACTTGAATTTTGCATGTGTCAAGAGATGGTGGTTCCACATATGCCCTCAAACACACCAAAAAACTACTCTTATTGCATGCATTAATAGAGGAAAATAACAAATTTCCTCACAATTCAAAGCCTCGAGGTCTCTCATTTGCATCTTCTACTCCAGTTCGATCCTATTTAAGTTGCCATTGGGTCCTCAAAATATAAATTTTTAGCAAAGCCCACTAAGCTTCATGGTGGCGAGGATGTCAATCAACCAGATGGGTCATTGGAGACTCGTGATTACTGCTCAGACTCTTCTTTGTCTCGTAGGTGAAGGAAGAACATCGTGGGAAAGCCAAGGCTCAAGCTTGAAGTTTTTGGTGCCAATAAACTGTTGAAATGCCTCGACAATCAATACAAAGTGAACCTTCTTTCTAGTAGGAAGTCAACTTAAAGCAAACCAAAATCTTTTAGAGCCCAACTGATGCTGGGAACAATTGATCTCAATGTTGCTTTTTATATGTTGGGTTTTTGTGTTCCAATGTTGAGGATATGACAAGAGTTGAAAGCAACTTGTCCACCAGTCCGTCTCCAAAACCAACTGTAGTTGTGTGTGTTGGTGCTTTGGCTAATCAATAATTTAATTTTGGAGAACTAAATTAATATTCTTAGCTTGAATTTTCAACAATTTCATTGATATTCATTAAACTCATATGAATTTTGGACAAAACCATATTGGTCTTTTTAGCTAGACGTTAGTATGAAGAAAAAGGTAATGTTGGAAATGTTTGCACCATATCCATGTTCAATTCTACAGAAAACATGAAATAATGTTGTGTTTTTTTTACATTAATGTTAGAATGTGCTTATATTTATATTATTTAGTAAAATTCCTATGGTTTTTTTTATTGATATTAGAAATATTGCTCTAATTTATGATAAATCATTGTATAGGAAGTAAGTTACCTTCATTGTCACTCGTTTCTAAGATTTCCAGCTCTTTTCCAGGATTTTCAACACTCAAGCAACAATTACTAGGATTTTCAACTTTTTTTCCAGGATTGCCAACACTCAAGCAATAACGTAAGCTTCAATTTGTGATGTATTGTATACAAGCACAATGGCAATGGAGAAAGACAATGGAATGCTACCAAATCTCACCACTCACCGCATACAAAGATACACACCATATATAGATAGGTTTGGCAGGGGATATAATGCATCGCCATTAAAGTCGTTCAAAGCCTATTTAAAGCAGTCAGAAAATAAAGAATGAAGCTTATTCAATGGATATTCAATGAAGTTATAATATATTGAAAACTTAGGCTATGTAACATTCAGAAAAGTGATCGTACTTTCAATAAAGTTATAATAGAGTCAAAAGCTTAGCTTATCTATCAAAGCTCGACAATAAGACATTCATCTTGTTAGCCAATAGTGTTTCGATAAAATCAATTTAAATATTATAAAAAAATAAACATTTATTTTCTCATATGTACTAGTTTGGAAAGCATGAAAATATTTACAGTCAAACACAAACTAATTGACAATCAACTTCGTATTGATTGCTAGAGTCCTTGCTTGCCTTCAACATGGACTAATAAGGTTAACAACGCACACAAGTGGATTCCTACATACAAACCAGATGAATGAAAGATAAGCATATAAAAATTAACAATGAATATCATTGTGAGATAAGATGAAATTCATTCTCAAAAATAGAGAATGGATTTTGATGAATCGGTTGAAATAGTTTCTAAGTTGGCATTAATAAGCTTCAATCATATCCTAGTTGTATGAAATTATTGATGTTCTTCAAAATGCATATATGATGTTATCAACATTACAACAATAATTTTTTCATGTCTTATTACAAATGAAATTATGCGAGGTGAAGAATTTTGTAACAACATGAGGAGACTCTCAGTGTCATCAATTCCACCAAACAAAAATTTCCATAAAATAATGGTTGCAAACCTTGTTGGATTACTGAGAGGGGGGGTGAATCAGTAATAGCGTAATTATAATCCTTTTTCTTCAAATGTTATATCAATGTAGAATTATTATCCAATAATGAGCAGTAAGAAATAAACAATCACACACATACACAGTACACCAGT
>ML814931.1:22667-44637 GCA_009831015.1 Picea engelmannii | reverse complement strand
GCCTTTTGCCTCAACTTTGAATTCATGTCCAAATCACTTGCCTTAGCATTGAATTCATGTCCAAATCAATTAATGAGGCGACCCACCTCTTGCTCAACTTTGGATTTTCCCTTAGGTTCACATTATCTTATTGTTCAATGAGGCAAGGACTAGTTGCTTTGCAACTATTTCCCTTGTTTACTTATTCTATTTTCTAAAATTCATAATTACACACAATGAAATGCTTAGTTTTTTACATCAATTAGTGTCGTGCATAGTCCATAATTAAATATGTAACTTATTTTACGCCATATCATATGGTTCCTAAACTTGAGTATATGTCCAACTCTTTGCAAAACACATATTTGTGTGTACATCATTGGAGAATGCATTTGATCTTTTTTGGGAGATAACACAGTCTAAAACCATTTATATAATAATAGCCATTATTTCTTGTGCAATATTACTACTTTACTCCACATATCCTAAATGGGGAAAAAGTGCTTTCTTTACAGAAGTCACTTTGGTAAAATGTTATCCTTAATGGAAATATGAGATTTGCTTAAACTAGCATTTCGAGAATAGGAACATTTATTTTTGATACTTACAAATTTCATATTTTTTAACTTTTCATATTTATTTGATATTAAAATTGTCCAGAAAATAACCTACACCAATTTTTAGGTAAATGCGTAAAGTGTTAAAGATGAAATTAGCAAAAACAAATTTCTAGACACTTAAAAAAGTGTTGCCTATTGTCACAATGGAACTTGTCTCCATACATAATTAACATTTTTAATAGCCCCATGTGAATAATTGATTCTCGTACGTTACAAAGGAAAAATGAATCACAACCAGAGATATCTGTTATTTGTTATAGCAAGGTCCAGTTGATCAAACTTGTCAAATGACAGTGAAAAATGTATGTAAAAACGTTTAATCCATCACTCTTGTTTGGAGTGTTAATTTGGAAAAATAATGCAACCATATAGATCTTCTTAACCTTTTAAGTCATCAAAACTATGGTGATCTTAGAACGTTTCTCTCAATGTTTTTTAAGCATAGAAATACAATTTTAAAGAAATTGAAGTAATCTCTTACCTTCTTAAGGTCCGATAGACCAATTGGTCTCAGTGGATGTTAATCATCATTATCATCATCATCATTTAAAAAATAATTCAACACTTTCTCTTCAATTTCAACTAAAGTGGGGTCATAAGATAAATCGGATCTAACTTTGAGAAAAGAACCTCAACAAAGGTAGTGTCAAGCGGTGTTTTACATAGAAGCATCTCTACCTAATTTCATTCAAAGGAAGTTGCATCCAATAATAATCAATATTCATGTTTATTGGATGATAAAGTGAATAAACGAGATATGTTTTTTAAGCTTGAAGTTGAATTCAAAAGCAATGTGACCTCGATCAATATTAATCATCCATGTTGCACACCACAGTCTACGATACAAAACATGCTAGAGAATGCTCTGACAAACCAACATAACATGATGAGCATGATAAAAAAGAAAACCAATAGTGGGTGATTTCATCATAATTGAGTCAGGTTACCATTCAAATCAATGGCCAAGACAATCTCAATGGTCATATAATAGATCTGGGTGACTATGGATGACCTTCAAAAGAGGGAAACACCTTACAACATAATTATAATTTATAATTTAATTATAATAACACTATTATTTATCTATTTTTTCCTTAAGGTGGAAAAACCTATCATAACTCAATTGTCAATTGGTAGTGAGTACAACCATCATTGGTTGTTATTTGTAATATCCCCATATCTGCTAGGCTAGGATATCAATGATTTATTGTGTAATTTATGATGTTTTTGGTTGTGTACTTCTGTCAGACAATTTGTATTCATATACTCTTTATGCTACAATCTTGAATGCCAACTTTATACAAACAATTTGCATATATATTACTTCGTCAAACACATGGCATGCAATCTATGTGCACATAAAATGGAAGAGACAACATGGGCATTTTATTTATGGATTAAAACCCCAACAAAAATACAATTTCTATGGATGCTATGGTCATTGCAATATATTAAACAAACAAGCAATATGCAAACCAAAACTTGGAGCAATGCCACTATCTCCTCAATAGGTGAAGCTTCCTCCTCCAAACCCTCTAAACCCTCTCTAAGATGATGACATAAGCGATAAATCATAACCTCCAAACCCTCTCTAAGATGATGCCAAACCAGAAGATGAAGCTCAAGTGAAGATCCTGGATGGATCCTCCTCCTTGTCTAGCTAGGGTGGATATTGCACCACCGAAACTAAACTACAATGGAAGGGTTTTTCCAAAACCCTAACGAAAACCTTGGCTCCAAGAGATCTCCAAAGAGATCAATCCAAAACATAATGCCAAAGTGAAGCACTACCCCTCCTTTTATTCTTCCTCCATGCCCTTTTAGAACTTTCCCATTTTGATTAAATCAAACATGACCCTTATTTCCCCCTTTTTTAATTTTCACTTAAAGATTAAAGTCACTTTACTAATGTTTAGCAACTATTAATCTAACAGTCATTTTATCATCTTTTAATTAAATGTCATTTTAGAAACATAACATCTCCTAGCTAGGTGACATCAAATAAAGCCACTGACTCCCTTTTTATTCATCGACGAACCTCTTTAGTCATATCCAATTCCGTAATAGGGGAACCCAAAAATGGGGACATGAAATTCCTCCCTTCCCAAAGATTGATTGTCCCCAAGCAATGCCATCATACCCACATGAACAACAAATTGAACCAAACTGAAACTAATAATGATCCTTGGGTCTCAAACCAATATGAAATATGCAGAGCACCTATCGCCCACAATACTACTCTGTATTGTACTAACACAAGGGGCCTCTTAAAATTTAGAACTGGATCTCCCATCTGTGCCAACTGCCAAACTGTCAACCCATAAAATCCCAAGGTCCCATGCCATCACCAGGAAGGACCCATCATGCTAACGTTGTGCTACTCTAATCATAAATATCTGATCCTCCCACCTAGACTGCATCCTCCACTCCCGCATCCACAAGTTTTAATGCCTCAGAGAATCATCCCCACTATCGAGGATCATATCATGCCAATGTATCTTAGTGAATTCAACCAAACCAACTCTAAAATCAAGCATCCCAAAGAAGTCTATGTGGTCACACACTGATAGGGCATCAATGACACCTAATCTCCAGGTATCAAAGGGAAATCCCTAATACTCTGGCACCCCTATCCTAGTGCAATCATCCTGGCATCATCCAAAAAAGATCTCAACACATCATCCATAAAGTCCCTCCATACAAACCTCTCTCGGACCGACCTATAAGTGGTAAAGTCACCAGAGTCCCAAAATAACTTGTATGATGTGAAGAACCCTCTACTCATAGCTCTGATCTGCTAGGAGATAACACATGAATCCACATGACTGCCTCTGATAAGCCAGGCAATTAGAAGCTACACAAACTCTATCAACTCCTCAGAGGACCACTCCTCCAAGCAACCAAACCTAAGAATCCTAGAGTAAACTTCGTAAAGAGAAAACAAACCATCTCATCTATGTCAATTGTTGAACTGTTAAGCATTGCAGTCCTAAGGTCCCAAATATCTTAGAGGAAATACCATATCGACATTGCACCCTTCCGATCGTAACCGTATGACCACCATGCTCAGAGTGCGCTCTCCTCTCCTAGACCCCCAAGCTAAAATCCATGAAAGGATTGAAATCACTATCCTAGATCATGCCTCACCAAGGAATCTTGGTGATGTCGAAGCCTACCAAGCCACATATAGACTCAATCCTGGGTATCGTGAGAGAAAACCTACCTCACCATATAGAACAAGGCTAAAAAACTCCTCTCACAACATCCCCACAATGACAGAGACCAATCACTAACATGACCCTATCGATCACCCTCATCATCTGAAGCAGTCTATCACTTAGATGAATGCCAGGATCCCACAACCAAAATAGAATTCCATCACTCCTAACGCTTGCTAAAATCTCAGTGAATCGATCCAATAGAGTTTGGATCTCCTTCTATGCACTCTACATACTGATCATATGGTCCAAATGAAAGACCTCTGACATTGCTACAATGCCACTTGTCTGATCCAACTAATTCAGGTGAAACTCCCATGTCCTGTTGTATATAATGAGGGCATCAAATAACAACAATAGATGCCTCTACCACTGCCTGCAAGACTAGATAGTGACTAGTGCATTGATCAACCCCAAGGGTATGACCAATAGGTCATAATGAAGTCTGGAAGCATACCTATGACTATCCTGCTCCCTATCCCTCATATGTTGACATCCTATATGAAGATTGATCATCGTGGGATATGCTTCTCCCTGAGGTTCACCCATCCACTCACTGATCCTAGGAAACCACAACTCAATGGTATGCTTGAGGACTTTATCGGGAAGTCTCCCTGTCGGAAACACCCCGTATCTCCATTATACATTATTGTGTACCACTGAATATCCCTACATACTGCTACCCATAAATGAATCATCCTATACCATGCTATATTTTGTAGGTGCTACTATATCCATCACTCTACTGACATTTCTTGAACCTCTATCCCAGAGCATTCCCATGTCTATCAAATACTTGTCCACCCAATCCATGGATGTATACACTTCCTTGCAACCTGTTCCACTAGGAATGTGATCAAATATATCCTTTGTAGCTAAGCCTTGAGCCTTTAGTGGGATCTCCAATAGAAGCGGCTCATGCTCCCCACAATGAAAATAAGAGCATGGTCAATACCCTCTGCGCCATACCTCTCCTCCAGCACCTGCAACTGTAAATGCTCCTCATGCGGGATCATCACAAAAGCTCCTCCCTCAAATCATGGCTGCCACTCACGCCCTCATGTGTCATGGCTTCCAAAGACGATGGAGTATCTACTGTAAGTGATTAAGGGCATGCAAAACTTAGATGGTAACAAAGCTCCTCAACCTCCCTTTCCTTGTCTTCAACAAACTTGAGAGCAAGGTCCCTATCCATGAACAACTGCAAGTAATCTGATTTCATCTAATCTAGTGCTTCTTTGATGATGTGTAATTAAGTATTAATGAATCCACCTGTAACTTCTTTTTGTCTCTCCTCCAACTGGGTTTTCCACATAAGGTCTTCAATAAACTTATGAGCACCATCCGCCCTCGTCAACACTTGCACAATTTGCTCCTCCATGACTAGCAGTCAATCCTCCAAACCACGCAATGTTATTTCATCAACATGGTGTGGGCTGTCAACCGAATCATTAGATGATATCGTGCGATGATGGGACTCACGTGGACCATCCTCATCATACCATATTTCTGATATGTTCTCGTCCACCAAATCAGACCCTTCGTTGTCATAATCTGGTACAATCATGCCTGCATCATCATACATGTCATAAATAGGATGAGGTGTAGATTCCATGCCATAGTTAGGTGCTAGCATGATTGAGCCACCCTCATCATCAACATCATACACATGGAAATATGTTGGATCGTCTGTTTGGAAAATTTCCTCATAGTCTTCATAAGTAGGACAAGATGTTGCATCTTCATCTTTTTCTGATTTGAAAACTTCATCATGGGTATACCCATCCAACACACTAGTGTCATCGACCTTATCGATTAGCTCTTATGGTGTATCACAGGAAGTTGTGTGGTCTTCCTCTATGCACACATCCTCAACATGGCTAAATGCATGCTCCTCCACCTGTCCTTCCTGCTCATCTCTCTTCAATTTCTGCCTTATGCCTTTAAAGGTATCCTCGTCCAAATCCTTGGGCCAACTTCCATATTTGATGGTGTAATAGCCTTGAAAGAATAGAGCTGTGGAGATCTCCTCACCCAATGCTAGATACTCCTAATAGTAAGGCATGCATTTAATTGTTGCTAGATCCTTATTGGTTTGCTGCATGCGATGCAATATTTCATCCATGCGCTCCTTATTTTATCTTCTTAAGACACTACATCTCTAGAATTGAAGGGTGTAAGTCTTGGTCACTTAACGAAAACACTATGAAAATGTCCCCTCAGGCTGGCGGGACCACTATAATGTCCCTCCTATTTGTTGTTACAAATTTGTATTCACTACTGTAAAATTTTTGTAGTTTTCTGACTTTGGGGTTTTGTCAAACACATAGTGGGTAGGTTCTATTCGCTGTAATAACTTAGTGTTTTTTGTGTGGGTTTCTTACATATGTTGTCAATGGATGGATAAGGCTTTCAATGTCCGTTTAGATGTTCCATTTGTATACAAACATTACAACAAAATACCCCAGAGTTTCCTCAAACATAATATCACAACAACGAGTAAATACTATGCACAAAGAGTTGAGTTTAATTAAATAACTCTGACCTATTACAACTCATAAATAAAGATGATAGTTTAGCTCCCCACAAATGGAATACACACAACATTATCCAAGAGGATCCAAGAATTCTCATAGAGGTCTAGAAACATCTGGAACATCCACAAAGATCCAAAATGGTTCAATAATGCTCAAAATTTGATTGTCCCAAATTTTGTTGAAAACACCATCAATGTGAAGAGCTTGTCGTCAGCTTTCCAATGACGCAAACAACGTCTCAAATAGATTTCGTATGCAGAAGTTATAAATGGTCAAATTTCTAGTCAACCAGGTGAAAGGTCAAAGTACATGGAAAAATAGAGGTGACACGTGTCACCACTGTAAGGGTGACACGTGGAACATGGTTATTGGTAGTTGACTAGGCAGATCGTACCTCCAGGTAGATGAATTGCAGGTTGACAAGTGGGCAGAAATGGTCCAATGACATATTGACAAGTGGCATGTACAAGCCAATGAGAGGCCACCATGTGGCAACCTCCCATTGGCCAATATTGGTTAGAGTTATGTAAAAGTTATGGAGTCGAAGGGGGTCAAACCCTCGACCTCCATGACCTAACAAATCCCTCCATGCCAACACACCAAACAATAGTTCTTAACATATTGGTAAATAATGTATTTAAATTTACAATAAAGTTGTAATGGGTGACCAAAGGGATGAGGGCCTAAGCCCTCAACCCTTGGCTCTTGGTCTTTGCAACTTACCATATAACCCACACCTGTTGCGGAAGGGATAACGGATATAACATATCCCACAGAGGTTTTCAAACTATATATATATATATATATCTACGAGATTTTTGAACCATATAAAAATTGTTTACCAACAAAAGGGGCACGAATATATGGTGGTTGGTGGGGATTGAACCCCCCAACCTACCATATAATATACAACAAACTTAACCAACAAGCTATATGTGCGGGTTTGGTTATGAAACCAATCGTATTATAGTTATTTCCAACCATATATTTCAGAGATGGGTTAGGGGTCCATGCCCTATTTAATGGGCACGTGGACAAATGTTGAATATACAATTAATGCATAGTGGCCTCTTAATTCATGTCTGAGGGTACACAAGTTTTGAGGTTACACCGTAAAATGTGCCATGGGGTACCTTGACAAATTTTTGAGAACTTTATATGCATTTTATATGATTTTTCGCCAGGAATCCAACAATGCACTCCATTTCTACATTTGAGCAACATGTAAAAAGGTAATTGTAAAACACAAGCATTTGAGCATTTAATAAAAGAAGGTCTCTATTGGAATCAGACTCAGAGAGGTAGCCCAAATTGGATGAACTTCATTTTTCCAACTTGTGTATGTGATTATATTATTGTTGTTCATTTAAAGTTCGATTATTTGTAAGTTAATTATCATTAAAGTGGATTTGGTTAGATAAGTTCTTCACATGTAATTTGCAAACAATCAAGCGATCATTTTATTTTGAGAATCAAGTGGATGTTTATGTGTATTTTAAAATTATCAACATCTAAGAATTTTTCGGATCAAGTTGGTATTAGAGAAGGTTTGACAAGTATTTTGCAAGTGAATTCTTACAAGAGCCAAACTCAAACTTGGTAAAGGAAACTTGCAAGTTATAAGTCCAAAATTGGAAAGAGATTTCAATGACATAAGATGGATTCTGAAAAAGGAGAAGAAAAAGATCAACCCATGAGTCATGAAGAGATTAGAGCTACACTTCAATCATTGAAAGAAACAATAGATGAGTTAGAACAAAGAATTCAAAATCCTGCAAGCATAACATCTTCAGTAAAAGGAGAAGGAGGAGGTGAAGGCGGTGGACCTTCAGATCCCTCTTCCCCTTCATCATAATCATCATCAATTTATTCCGAATCAAGTAAACATTCCTCTCATCGAAAGAAGTCCTCTAAGAAGTCTGAGCATAATATTCCATTACTAAAATTGTATGTTAAGTTCGAGTTGCCTACCTATGATGGAGAATTGAATGCCGATAAATTGGACAATTGGATCAAACAGATAGAGGTATATTGCAGGGTTCAAAAGATCATGGATGAGGCTACACAGATACAATTAGCTTCTCTTCGACTAAGTGACATTGCCTTAATATGGTAGGAGAGTAAGATGCAATTTGATCTTGTTCAAAATGGTAAAGTAATCTCTTCTTGGGATAAGTTTACTAAGGCTATAAGAAAACAATTCTATCAATTGACACAGATGCAAACGACAATGATTGAGTGATAGCATCTAAGACAGGGTAAAGACCAAAATATTTACGCATATACACAAGAATTAAAAAAGAAGGCAGTATCCCTAGGAATTCCATTGTATACTCGTGAAACTCTTCTGAATTATATTGGTGGCATGTACTCATATCTTTGTCACACTATTCTATTAGCTCTACTATCATTGATAAGGTTTCAGTACAAGCTACACATCTAGAGGCTAGTAAGGGTAAGCATGCGAGCGAAGATAGGAAGCCATTCAAGTTTGAGAAGAAACTGAAAGGTAAATGGAAGAGTAAGAAATTAGCCACAATGAAGTAAGCTAAGGGAAGACCCAAATGTTCCCACTATAAGATAAAGGGAAATGAGGAATCACATTGTTGGAAGTCGCATCCAGAATTACGACCGAAGAAATTCAAGGATAAAGGGAAGCAAAAGACTGTTGCATCAACTCATCAGGATCTAGGGTTAGATTCCAGAGATGAATCCAATATCATGGCCATAGGAATCAAAGATATATAAACTATTAGTTCAAATTATTCAATTCAATCTGCCAAGATGGAAAGTGATATTGATCAGAAGAAAAGTCTTTTTCATGTCAGAGTTATAGTCAAGCATCTAAGGTAGATACTTTATTCGACAATGGATCTCAAGTTAACGTAATATCTGAATCAATTGTTAAGAAGATGGGATTGAAGACGAAACCTCACAAAAATCCATATCCATTAGGTTAGGTGTGTGATGATGCTAAGTTGTAGGTAAGAAAACAATGTAATATCAGGTTTGCAATTACAACTAACTTCTTTGACGAGGTCGAATTAGATGTTGTGCCTCTTGACATTTGTGGCATTGTCTTGGGTAGTCCATATCTATTTGATAGGAAGGTTTTGTTCTATCAAGAAAAAAACAAATATCACCTTCTCAAGGATGGGGTTGAATATATTGTCAAATCTCATCGCATCAAAACTAATGTTTCTTTAGTGAGCACATGGAAAATGAAGAGACTCGTGAGCACAAGTAAATATTTTGTTCTCGTGATAGTGAAATAGAAAGAAGAGGATATAACAAATTCTTTAGCGGGTTGTGATCCAAATCATAAACATGAGTTGATCAACATCATATCTAATTATGAAGATTTGTTTCAAGAACTGACAAGGTTGCCTCCTAAAAGAGAGGTTGAACATGAAATATATTTGCAGCAAGATGCTCCTCTTCTGAATATTGAAATGTACAGGTCATATGATCGAGAATGCATAAATTAAGAAGCAAGTTCATGAGCTAATCGATAAGGGAATCATTAGACCAAGCTCCTCTCCATGTGGTTTTCCTTTGTTTTAGTTCCAAAGAAAGATGGCATATGGAGGATGTGTATTGATTTTCGAGCCCTGAACAAGATTACGGTAAAGAACCATTATCCCCTTCCCATAATAGATGATTTATTAGATCAATTAAAGAATGCTATGTATTTCACTAAGTTGGACTTGAGAATTGGATACCATCATATCAGAATTGTAGAAGGCGACATATGGAAGACTGCTTTCAAGACCAAGCAAGGCTTGTTCGAATGGTTGGTTATGCCATTTGGGTTATGTAACCCACCAACAAATTTTATGAGAGTGATGCATGATGTGTTCTGACCATACATAGATGATTTTTTTATTATCTATTTAGATGACATATCTATCTTTAGTCAAATATGGGAAGATCATATAACGCATGTCAAGACATTCTTTGAACTCTTGAAGAAGGGAAAGATGTATATCAAGTTATCTAAGTGTGAATTTGGAAAAACTTATCTGGTATATTTGGGTCACATTGTAGGGAATGGTCAGTTAAAGATAGATCCCACAAAGGTAGAAGCCATTGTGAAATGGCCTAAGCCAACTACTATCACCGAAGTCAAGAGCTTCTTAGGAGCAATACAATACTAGAGGAAATTCATTGCTAATTTCTCATACATAGAAACACCTCTACATGAATTAACAAGTGTTAAGAAGGTATTTCAACGGGGAGGAAAGCAACATAAGGGCTTGGAGACATTGAAGGAGAAGATAAGCACCACACCAGTTTTGGCTCTGTTAGATCTACAACAACAATTTGAGATTCAAACCGATGTAAGCGAATATTCCATGGGCATAGTATTGATGTAAAGAGGTAAACCTATATGTTATCATTCTGAGACTTTCACTCAAGCTATGATTAACTATCCAACATGTGATAAGGAACTGTATGCGTTGGTACAAAGTGTAAAGAAATGGAAGCATTACTTAATGGGAAAGGATATGATAATTCATACCGATCATCAACCATTACAATATTTGGAGTCACAACTCAAGCTTCAACAATCACGACACTTCAAGTGGATGGGTTTTTTTATAGAAATTTCATTTGGTAATCAAGTATAAGAAGGGTATTCATAACAAGGCTGCATATATGTTGTCAAGACTAGTAATTAATGCATCCACAATACTCAGGTATACTCCTTTAGCACATGAAAGCTATGCAAATAAATATGCGAGGGATGATGATTTTAAAGAAGTATATGATGCATTAACCCACGACAATCAACAATCGTATTATTATATGCATGATAGTTTATTATATCATCTTGGAAAACTATGTATACCAAGAGATGAAAGAGTGAATGTAATCAAATAATCTCATACATCTCTCATCTCTGGTCATTTCAAGGTTGGTAAGATAATTGCATAGCTACAAAGGTATTGTTATTGGCCTCGAATGAGGGAGACAGTTTCCAAGTATATAAAAGGGTGTGTCGTGTGTGCCACAAGTAATCCTAGCAATATAAAGCTAGGATTATATACACCACTTATGGTACCTTCATATCCATGGGAAAGTATCTCCATGGACTTTGTAGGGGGTTTGTCGGTGTCCAAGATAGGTCATGATTATCTATATTTTGTGGTGGACAAATTCAACAAGATGTGTATTCTAATGCCATGCAAGAAACATGTCACAGCTGAACAAACATCATATATGTTCTTCACTAATGTATGGGTTCATTTTGGAATTCCTACATCTATTATATCAGATCGAGACTCTCACTTTTTGGAAAATTTTTGGTCTCATTTATGGGAGCTAATGGACGCTAAGTTAAAGAAGAGCACAACTTTTCATTTGCAGACAGATGTACAGATAGAGATGGTGAATAGAACAATGGTACATCTACTTCAAGGATATTGCAACAAGCATCCTAAATAATGGGATGAACAATTACCTTATATCCAACATGCCTATAATCATGCCATGCATTCGTCTACTCATAAAACTCCCTTTGAAGTATGTTTGGGTACTTGCCGAAATCACCTATCGAATTTGTTTTTGGAGAAGCAGGTAAATAAGATGGACGAGATGATATAGATAAAGATAAAAGGTTCATTCAAAATATTCAACATGTACATCAAGCAGTATAGGAACAATCGGAGAAGATCCAAGCCAAGGATAAGGCAAGGCACGATAAACATCGGGTAGATCATCAATTTGAAGTCGGTGATCAAGTATGGTTACATATAAGCAAAGATAGAATGAAAGGTGACGGTAAAAAGCTAAGGCTAATATGATATGGTCTGTTCAAGATCTTAGAAAGATTGGTAATAATGCCTTTCATTTAGAGCTACCATCCTACATGCAAATGTATTTAGTAGTAAATGTTGAGAATTGAAGCTTTATGAGCCTCCTATGATTATGGATGAAGATGAAAGTATTTAGGTTCTAATAGTTAATGATTTTTCTCTAGAATATTTGGACGAACTACAAGAAGATGTCATTCTCGATAGAAGGATCATAACTTCATAGCGAGGTGATGTGGAATATCTTCGAGTTGGTATTAAAGGAGTAAAAGCAAGTAAAGCTAAATGGATGGAGATCAAAAGGGTGAGGGAACTCTACCCTCACTTAGTTTCTGAGTAATAAAATTTTTTGGTGGTCCAAAAGTCTTTCAATGGGGAGGAATGATCCAAGAGGATCCAAGAATTCTCATAGAGGTCTTGAAATATTTGGAACATCCACATAGATCCAGAATGGTTCATTAATGCTCAAAATTATACCATCCCAAATTCTCTCGAAAATTCCATCAATGTGAAGAGCGCATCGTTAGCTTTCCAATGGTGCAAACGGTGACTCAAACGGAGTTCACATGCAAAAGTTATAAGCGGTCAATGTTCCAGTCAATCAAGTCAAAGGTCAAAGTACATGGGAAAAAAGAGGTGACACGTGTCACCACTGCAAGGGTGACACATGGCACATGGTTATTTGCAACTGACTGAGTAGATTGTACCTCCAGGTGGACGAATTGCAGGTTGACAAGTGGGCACAAGTGGTCAAATGACATATTGACAAGTAGCATGTACAAGCCAATGAGAGGTCGCCACGTGGCAACCTCCCATTGGAAAATATTGGTTAGAGTTATGTAAAAGTTATGGAGTTGACGAGGGTCGAACCTGCGACCTCCATGACCTCTCGAGACTTAACAAACCCCTCCATGCCAACACACGACACAATGGTTCTTAACATACCTATGGTAAATAATGTATTTACATTTACAATAAAGTTGTAATGGGCATCCAAAGGGTCGAGGGCCTAAGCCCTTGACCCTTGGCTCTTGGTCTATGCACCTTAACCCACACATGTTGCAGAAGGCCTAATGGATATAACATATTGCATCAAGGTTTATGACAATTGTTTACCAACAAAAGGGGCGCAAATATATGGTGGTTGACGAGGCTTGAACCCCCAACCTACCATATAATATACAACAAACTTGAACAAGAAGCTATATGTGTGGGTTTGGTTATGAAACCAACCGCCTTATAGTTATTGCCAACCATAAATTTTGGATATGGGTTAGGGGTATGCACCCTATTTAATGGGCGTGTGGACTGAGGTTGAATATATAATTAATGTAGAGTGGACTCTTAATTCATGCCCGAGGGTACACAAGTTTTAAGGTTACACTGTAAAGCGTGCCAAGGGGTACCTTGACAGATTTCCTAAAACTTTATATGCATTTTACATGATTTTTTGCCAGGAATACAACGATGCACTCTATTTATACATTTGAGCAACATGTAAAAATGCCATTGTAATATGCAAGTATTTGAGCATTTAATAAAAGAAGGCCTCTATTGGAAGTGGACCTTGTTATCACATGCCAAAATTTTTATGATTTTTGTGAAAAATTTTGATCCTTAGATTGGTCTCAAAAGACAACTCCTATTTGACTCCACAAGTCATCATAAAAATTGAAAAGAGTACACGTTGTGCAAACACGCTACGCAAAGTCTGCAGGGCATGCTACACAAATGGCAGTTTAGTGGTAAACTTCAAGATCATTTTCTAACCAGCTGGAGAGGAGTTTGGAAAAACCCAAAGAGGTTTTTGTAAAGAATTAACTCATTAAAAAAAATCTCTCTCAGTTTTTACACAGGTATCATAGTTTGTGAGATTCGAAATAATCTTTACAACCCATTTTCTAGATTTAAGCATTTAATGTTTTCCTGTTTTAGTCATCATTTTTGGGCGCAGATTCCAAGAATATGGAGAAGAATTTTTGAAAACAAAAAGACGTTTTTGTCAATAATGAACTGAATAACAAAATCCTCTCTCAGGTTTTACACAAGTGTCATATTTTGGGATATTTGAAGGGATCTTTTTGGCCTATTTTTCAGATTTAAATATTTTTCAGATTTCATGTTTTAGTCATTATCTTTGGGTGCAGATCCCGAGATTCTGAAGAGGAATTTTGGAAAAATGAAAGAGTATTTTGTCAATCATGAGCTAATTCACAAAAACCTCTCTCATTTTTGTAACATCTATCATGATTCGAGATATATGATGCTACATTTGACCCTATTTTCTAGAAAATTGACTCCTATTTCTTAGCAGACAATTTTGAGTTTGCTCCTATTTTGATGTAACTAGATCCAAAACTGTAGGATAGTGGTTGAGCTAGACCTCCTCAGCTTGAGGAAGAGTCTTTCCTTTATATATTTGAGCATTTTGAATGTGGAAAATGGGTTGGCAGAAGCACAAAGGAAAAATTGTATTGATCATTGTAAGAATTTCTGAATTTGAATGAATACAATTGGAGATGTCTAGAGTTTTTTCATAACAAAGATTCATGTGGTGATGACCTAAAGTATGTGTTTCCTTTCATGTATGTTTTTATAGTTTTCTTTCCCTTCATATGAAAACTTTCATATGTTTAAAATTGGATGTTAAAGGGTATGAAATTCATCTAAATGGTGGTTTAGATTCAAGAAATTTTGAATTTTATTTTTCTTTCTTAACTCATCAGAACTCATCTCTTATGGTACTCTGATTGATGTTATATGTTTCTTATTTCTTCCATCTTATCACAACAAATTGAAAGACTAAAAATTCATCACCTACCTTTCCTTTGCTTCCTTGAGAGATCTATCTACCAAAAACTGTTTCAATTGTTTTCAGAGTTGACTCCATTGCCTAACAGGTTCCTTTTCTTCTTGCCAACAAACCCCATAAATATTTTCATCAAATAAAAACCTAGGCATTAAAACTTTAGAGAAGATCCATATTCCAAGAGACCAAGTGACAAGAGAGATCCCTCTCTGAACTGAAAAGGCTAGTTTTCAGTTCTGAAGTGGTTTTGTGGTTACATTTGCAAGTTGTCTCCTCAGCCTAGGCAATTTACTTAGTGCTAACATTTTGTCGCCGTTGCCGAGGAGCGAAGGTGAAATCTTCCCTGGGATAAACGACAAAGTTCAGATCTGAATGTTGATTGTGGAAAATAGTTAAACACAAATAGGTTGTAAATCATCTACCTGGCGACTCCATTATCAACTGTATCAAGATGTCAGAGTATCAATGATGACTCCACTGTCTGAAGGTTTTAAAGTTTGAAAAAGGTACTAGTGAATCCACTGGATTCGATGCAGAACTCATAGGTAGCTACAATTGTTTCAAGGTATGCATGTTTTGATTTTTCACAGAGTTACAGTTTTCCAAATCCTTTACCCAAGGATGAATATTGTTTAAGCAATGGTCCAAAATTTAATGGTGAGGATTTGAGTTTGAATTTGAAGCATATATCAAATTTTCATGAATTTACTGAGCTTATTAGAATAAAAAATGAAGATGTATTCCTTAGGATGTTTATGATTCGTTCCAAGGAAAATGTAGAAGTTGGGTTGAAGGTTTACCCACCAAATCCATAAGATATTTTTTCAGTTTTTTGGGTTATTTTCTTGGAAACATGGATGGAAAAAAGCAAAGTTTGTCGCAGATTCACTTTCCATTCAAGGTTTTAGAGAATAGAACGATACATACACCGATGAGGAAGTGGAAGAAATTTTTTCTTCATTTTTGTCTTCTTATTTAAAGTCGTGTAAATGCAGTTCAAAAGATAAAATCCAGTTTTTGGATGAATTTGTCAAGGACAATGAGAAAGAGCTTGAGGTTTTAAAAGATCAGGAAATACCCCTAACCGTTCAATTTTAGGGTCTTTCTTTTGAAGCTTCATTTCAGAAGAACCAACAAGATACATTAATGTCTTTGTCCTTTGATTTCAAAGATCCTGTAGCAGACTATATGGAGGAGTGTTTCAGCTTAAATTTTCAACTATTTTTTCCTTGTGGAGACAAATTACAACATGAATTGCCTTTGATGTTACATGTTCCAATATTGATCTTGTTGAAGCACAATCAGGAAGCCATGTTAGAGGAGAGACTACTTGACTGGTTGCATTGGAATTTCAGTGTTATTTGATTCAACAATTGTCTTCAGTAGATTAGAGTAGGATCATGTGCCAATAAGCTCACAGTTGAGCATTCTTCAATAGTTTTTAATTCAGTTTCAACATTCAGTTTATAGTCAGTGGGGTGAAATTAATTCAATTTCCAGTTTGCAGTTTGGATTCAGTTGCAAAATGAGTTGGTTACAGGGAATGGGATCAGCCCAATGGATAAGGCACCTGGTCTACTGTTCTTCGCTACCTCACAGGGAGGACAACATCCCCATTGGAGCCAATGTTATCGCATGCCAAATTTTTTATGATTTTTGTAAAAAAAATTGATCCTCAAATTGGTCTCTAAATCCAACTCCTATTTGACTCCACAAGTCATCATAAAAATTGAAAAGAGTACACGTTGTGCAAACACGCTACACAAAGAATGCAGGGCACGCTACACAAATGGAATTTTAGTGGTAAACTTCAAGATAATTTTCTGACCAGTTGGAGGGGATTTTGGAAAAACACATAGAGATTTTTGTCAAGAATTAACTCAATAACAAAAACCTCTCTCAGTTTTTACACAAGTGTCATAGTTTGGGAGATTCAAATGAATATTTACAACCCATTTTTCAGATTTAAGCATTTAATGTTTTCCTGTTTTAGTCATCATTTTTGGGCGTAGATTCCAAGAATATGGAGACGAATTTTTGAAAACCAAAAGCGTTTTTTTTCAAGCATGAACTGAATAACAAAAATCTCTCTCAATCATCGTTTTGGCCTATTTTTCAGATTTAAATATTTAATGATTTCTTGTTTTAGTCATTATCTTTGGGCGGAGATCTCGAGATGTCGCAGAGGAATTTGAAAAACTGAAAGATTCTTTTGTCAAGAACGATCTCATTCACAAAAAATTCTCTCATTTTTGTAAAATATATCATGATTCAAGAGATATGATGTTATCTTTGACCCCTATTTTCCAGAAAATTGACTCTTATTTCTTAGCAGGCAGTTTTGAGTTTCTTCCTATTTTGATGTAACTAGATCCAAAACCGTAGGATAGTGGTTGAGCTCGACCTCCTCATATTGAGGAAGAGTCTTGCCTTTATATATTTGGGCATTTTTAATGTGCAAAAAGGGTTGGAAGAAGCACAAAGGAAAAAATATATTGATCATTGTAACAATTTCTAAATTTGAATGAATACAACAAGAGATGTCAAGATTTTTTTCATACCAAAGATTCATGTGGTGATGACCTGAAGTATGTGTTTCCTTTCATGTATGTTTTTCTAGTTTTCTTTCCCTTCATCTGTAACCTTTCATATGCTTAAAATTGGATGTTAAAGGGTTTAAAATTCATCTAAATGGTGCTTTAGATTCAAGCAATTTTGAATTTTGTTTTTCTTTCTTAACTCATCAGAAATCATCTCTTATGGTGCTCTAATTGATGTTATATGTTTCTTCTTTCTTCCATCTTATCAATACAAATTGAAAGATTGAAAGTTCATCACTTACCTTGCCTTTGCTTCCTTGAGAGATCTACTTACCAGACATTGTTTCAATTGTTTTCAGAGTTGACTCCATTGCCCAACAGGTTCCTTTTCTTATTGCCAACAAACCCCATAAATATTTTCATCAAATCAAAACCTATCCATTAAACCTTTAGAGAAGATCCATCTTCCAAGAGACCAAGTGACAAGAGAGATCCTTCTTTGAACTGAAAAGGCTAGTTTTTAGTTCTGAAGTGGTTTTGTGGTTACCTTTGTAAGTTGTCCCCTTAGCCTAGGCAATTTACTTAGTGCTAATAGACCCGAAGAGGTATCCCAAATTGGGTGAACTCCATTTTTCCAACTTGTGTATGTGATTATATATATATTTTTCATTTCATGTTCAATTATTTGCAAGTTAATTACCATTAAAGTGGATTTGGTTAGATAAGTTCTTCACATGTAATTTGCAAACAATGAAGCGATCATTTTATTTCGAGAATCAAGTAGATGTTTATGTGTATTTTAAAATTATCAACATGTAAGGATTATTCGGATCACAACAACTTCAACAAATATCACCCACATAAAATATGTCTCTGTCGCAATAACTGTTAGAACCTTCAACCAGCTGCCTAGTATAGCCTTCCAGTCCGCATTTGTTTTTCGCTACCAAGGTACTTTCGACCCCTAAAATGTGCCCAACTATGAAAAATCACAATCTTTGAACCAAAATCGACCTCCTGTGATTAGTAACTCGGCCTCTAGGGAATTGAGCAGCTCCTGTTATGAGAGTGGTGCTTCATTGCCAAGCAAATTGACCTAGCATGGGAAGAATCATCCTCCCAACAAGTAACTCGACCCCCAATATGAGAAACTCATCCCTCTAGAAAAAAATTCAACTCAACAAGCCAAGAATTCAGCCAACAAGAGAATGCCGACCTTACTTGGACAAAAAATGGCCTCTCAACAAAGATTTTGACCCAGTCACTCCAAATCAACCCAAAAATAAGGATTCGGCCTCCAACCAATGAAGTTGGCCTATGTGGTAAAGGAATTGAACCAACACATGAAATACCTAGCCCAACAACAATATTTATGACCCAGGCAATAAAAATTGGTCTCCACAATAAGAATCGACCTGGACACTAGATTTCTTTTCCTCCCCAAGAGAAGATTCACCCTAACAATCATGAGTTTGGTTTCCTCAACAATGAATTCGACCAACAATAATTAAAATTGGGCTTCATAAATGGAACTCGACCCTACCTCAACAATACGATGCCCCTGAGAAATTCGACCTCCAATTACAAAGAAAATTGGATAGCAAAAGGGAACTTGCCCAACATGAACAAATCGACCTCAACATCACATAAGTCATCCCCCAAATGAGATAGAACGACCCCAACATAAGGAAACTTGGCCTCCTCAAAGAACTTAGGCACTGTAGTAAGTAAATCGACCCACAAATGAAGAACTCACCCATGTTGCATATCAGGCCCCTCACAAAGAAATCAATGCCAATAGTAATAGATCTTGGTTTTTCCAAGTAGTTTCGGCTTCTTCCAGCAAGATGTCATTTCTCTCTCTTAATCTCAGTTTCTATACTAGGGAAACTTGACCTCCCTTGATAGGATTCAACCTCCCTCAATAAAAATATATACCTTCTTACCAAAACGACCTCCAAACAAGAGGTCTCAGCCCATAAGAAGTGCACTCGACCTTGGTATCACCGTTTCTCCTCAGGCTGGCAAGATCTCGAGCTCTGATACCACTGTAATATCCCCAGATATTCTAAGCTAGGATATGAATGATTTATTGTGTAATTTATGTTTTTTTTGGTTGTGTACTTTTGTCTAACAGTTTGCATTCATATACTCTTTATGATACAATCTTGAATGACAACTTTATACAAACAATTTTCATATATATTATTTTGTGAAACACATGGTATGCAATCTAAGTACACATAAAATGGAAGAGACAACATGGGCATTTAATTTATGGATTAAAACCCCAAAACCAATACAATCTCTATGGCTTCTATGACCGTTTCACTATATGAAACAAACAAGCAATTTGCAAACCAAACCTGGAGTAATGCCATTGTCTCCTCAATAGGTGAAGCTTCCTCCTCCAAACTGCAGAAGGGATAACTCCTAACCTCCAAACCCTCTCCAAGCTGATGGAAAACTAGAAGATGCTGCTCAAGTGAATATCTTGGATGGATCCTTCTCCTTGTTTTTCTAGGGTGGATATTGCACCATCGAAATTAAACTACAATGGAAGGGTTTTGCCAAAATCCTAACGAAAACCTTGAATCCATGAGCACTCCAAAGGGATCAATCCAAAACATAATGCCAAAGTGAAGCGCTACCCCTCCTTTTATTCTTCCTCCCTTCCGTTCTAGAACTTTCCCCTTTTGACTAAATCAAACATGACCCTTATTCCCCCTTTTTTTAATTTTCACTTAAAGATTAAAGTCACTTTACTAATGTTTAGCAACTATTAATCTAAAAGTTACTTTAATATATTTTAATTAAATGTCACTTTAGAAACATAACATATCCTAGCTAGGTGACATAAAATAAACCCCATGGCTCCCTTTTTCTTCACTGACGAGCCTTGAAAGTCATCTCCAACTTAGAATAGGGGAACCCAAAAATGAGGACATGACACTATTCATGAATGTGTGTTGACTCATCATCATTATTCAAGGAAAAACCACACCACTTGAAATACCATGCTAGTGGTTCATAATGGGGCAGACTTCCATCCCTACCAGATGCCTCTGGGTCTTGGGCCATTACCTTATTTCCTTATGTTCGAGGAAGACAAACTATTAGTCAATCATAAGCAATTTTAGGTCTTACTCCATAACCAAATTTATTTGGTTATTCAATCACATATTTATTTTTATATTTCCAAAAAAATAAGATTCAATTTTTTCCCATGTCGATAGGTGTTTGTTCTCGTGCTAAGGATTATGAGATTGTTTCAATGGTCATGCTCCCCAAAATGATCATTGAGATGATCTTCTTTCCTAAAAAAACTTTAACTAATAACTTACTAATTTAAAGTAGGTAATCCAATGCAACTAACGACTAATGTAAAATTTTATCAATGACACGTTTGCACTATTAAGATTTTTCCTCTTCCTTAGAGTTGTCGTGCATCCATGCATCCTAGATGATGAGTAATGCACACTACCAAGGTCACCTTTGCTTATAAGGGTGTTTTCTAAGATACTCGAATAGCACATATGCAACATGAAAGAAGGTAGGAATTGAAAGAAAGAAATAGAGTCAACAATAAAAAATTCCAGAGAATTCATATTATGTTTGTTTAGTACAAGGGTTAATTCTATAATTTATTGCACATAGATAAGAAAGGTGCATTTAGTAGCTCAATATTGAAGAGATTATAACGTTTACCCCATTGTCCGTAATGTTGAGGTCAACATATGTCAACCTAATATAATATGTTATACAAAACTAAAAATATAGTGATAATAATGTGGGACACACACACATCAATATAGATCCATCTTAACTCGAGATCTTTTAAACACTGAGATATTTGCATTTCAATGGTTTTTTTTTTATCCCTTTGGGTGTTTAATAGATCCAAAGTTAATAATTTTAGTGTTGCACATTGTAGGTTCTTTCATATATAATAATTGTTTTACTAGTTGTAAAGGAACTGTGATCCTTTGCTTCAAAAAGTCTACCTAGAATGTTATTTGAACCCTAGTTTGTACATTACAACTAAGCAAGATACCATAATCTAGATTCTCAAGGTGTTTGATTGTTTTGAGGTATACTTTGTTGGGGTTCTTAATGCTCTCTTTTTGTGTTTAAGGGAAAAGCTAAGAGTTGACAACGACATCATAAGGTGGGTCAAAGCTTTCTAAAATGTGAAGAAAGTCTTCTCTTTTATGCAGGCCTTGGGGCCATGGTTATTTTGGAAATTTCACAAGCTTCATTTAACACAAGTTTCCTTTGCCAAGGTCTTTGCTTGTGCATGTTAAAAATGATATTTTTTACATCTTTAATTGTTTTCTCTTTATGAGTAATCAATGTTTCTTTTAGTGGGTTTGTGTTCACAATCTACTTATTTTTGTTCCATTTGACAAATACGATCCAAACCAACAACTGAGCATCTTGTATTTCTTCAA
>ML814930.1:85732-97487 GCA_009831015.1 Picea engelmannii | reverse complement strand
CAAATCTTTTGGCTATGTCTCTAAGCTCGCATAATTAATGAACTAGTTCATTAATTCTTCTTTGCAAATACTTCATTCTCCCAACCTAGAATAGGTCTAGAAAGGAATAAGGATATCACATAAAGTGGCTATCCTCCTTATCCAAGAGGTCTCACAACATGTGGCTGATTTTCCCATCCTAGAACTTACAAGGCACTCTCAATAACAACCTTTTTGTCTGCTACATAAAACTCAAGTGTGGATTTCATTATCAGCTTTGCCTCAGAAAACTGAAACTTTTTACTCTAAACACTCTATAGTTCCATAAATTCTCAATGGAAATAAATTACAGATTGACCCATCGTGGGATTGAATTTCTCTTTTTATACACAACCTCAGGATTAACTATCACCATCAACTCCACCTCGGAAAACTAATACTTTTGACTATAAAAACCCTATGACTCCCATAGATTCCCAATGTCACTGAATTACAACATACAAAAATGACTTGGCTCTGAGCTCCTTGGCACGTGAGCACTCTTATACATTAGAAATCGACTTATATTTCTAGCACCATAGCCATGTGTGGTGTAATGGAAAAGTAGTGGTGATTTTATAGTGGAGTTCAGGGGTTCAAACCCCATCCAACCCACTATATTCTTGTTGGCACATTAAATAAAAATTTAAATATTATTTTGTCAGCAGGATTTAACAACTATTGTCGTTGCCATAACAATTGGGGTGTTTGGAATATTCAGGTGGATACATGGGCGGAGGTCGTGGGGTCAAACCATCCCACCTCCCCCATTTGGTAATTGGATAATAAAAATAAAAATTAATGGAAATGCATTAACAAGATTTGTCAGTGGTATAGTGGTAAGTTGTTTGGATGTTGATGTATATGTTAGAGGTTCAATTCCTTCCACCCATTAATTTCATAGTTGATAGAATGTTTTATCCTGATTTGGGGTAAGAGGTGGCACACTATGATTGGGCCATGTGTCACTCTCTGATTTGGCCACGTTAATGCACAGTCAATGTAGAGTCTCCCTGCCACTATGTTGCACAGTCACATGCCACCTCAACACATAGTCAACACCACATCAGTCTACTATACTCCCACCTGTCCTGCCAAATTATCTTGTTGTACTACCATGTTATCATTCATATAGTGACACATCATCATATATTCAGTCCATGTTAGCATCCATATATTCTATGTGTCATGTTCATACAATTCCATGTAAACATCTATACTGCCTTGCGTCACCCTTCTAGTGTTGCCACATGGTAGCCCTCTGATCGTTTTCCCTGCTTGGACACAACTTCAAAAGGAAAATATTCCCCGTACAAAATTTGTTTGAGTCTATTTAAGTTTTGTTGGAAAGATCGCGTTGACCTCTACATAATGGAGTCATTTTCATCATCAATCGAGACTATCATTTTTTTAGCATTCTTAGATCCACTTGGATCACCCTCCACCAGGAGTGTCAACATATCATATCACTGCTACCCTCAAATTTCCAAACATGGTGATCACTATCCCAGTGTGGAATTTAGAGATACCATATATGGTACTAGTTACATCTCTTCCACCTCAACCTGAGGTTTTTACCATGCAACCCATGATTCCAAAACCACCTCTTTCCACTGGTCACACAGTTGGGGAAAACATTACGAACAAACAACGCACAAAAAATAGAAAGGAGTCTACTCTACCCTCTCATCCCCGAACCCAACCTCCATGCACACTTTGAAACACCATTGGACACCCTACTAACATTATTGTGCCCTGTGCTACCTGAATTATGCCCTTTAATTCAAATTCCTAAAACAACACCATTACTTCCTACCCTAGTAGCGAAAACCCAAAAACATTACTATAGAACCTTACTCATCACACAAGAAATGTCACCATAGAAAATTTTCATGCACCATATGCTCATAGTATGGAAATTACACTCATCATTTCCTATCTCTCCCACTTCTAAGAAGTGCTAGTTGTAGTATGAAAAATATCATTTCCCGATCCCTGTCAAGAATCCCCCACTCTCGCTAACAACACTGACATAGATTATGTATCCAATTAAGTAAATGAAAGGATGATATGCCCATGTTCCTTGGGAAACCAAATGGACCATTTCACATACATTTTCCCCCTTATTGGCATGCGATTGTAATACCCTAGGTTCAAGTTATCTTAACCAAGAAAACCCTTCAGACATCATCCCTTTCAGCATCACCTGTATGCATGTGAAGTCTCACCCAAGGCATCTATTGGGGATACAGGAACCAAGTTTCTACAGTAGTTAGGGAATGGGAGGTGTTCATAGTAATAATTCTTAGTTATTTGTTATGTCTGCATTATCTTGTATTTATTCATCCTTGGTTACTTAGTGAATTCAATATATATTACCACTATACTGCATATTTCAACATAAACCATTTACTGTTACATTCATAACTATTGTGCAATGATTATATAGTAGACAAATATAGTCTAATATGCATAAGAGAACATTCATGATCAATCACATAAAATACAAGAAAACACAATAGTTAACGTGGTTAACCCAACATTGGGTATCATCCACAATGACTGGCTTCTTTATTATTCTTTCTGCAATCCTCTCAGGCTGTGCATTGTGCTTACAATAGAGATATCAATATATCTCTCTCTCCATCATGCCTAGTCACTTTGTTGTGCAAGTCTCTCTCTATAATTCTCTTTCTCCACTTAGACATCGAATTTTTCCCTCATACTCAGTATATTCGCTCACTCTCCTCACGAACATAACAACATAGAATAGAACAGATCATCACTCATGAATGAACCCCTATTCTACCCGACCCATTACATATTTATACATGGATTTTAGGGCTCAAAAACCAATTTTTCTCATTCCCAAAACCCAATTTCAACTCATTTTAACTTATCACAAATCGTGTTGACTCGTTTTTCAGGATTTATTTCCGTGTTTTTATGTCTGCATGCTACTTTTGCACTCTTGACTAATGTTATTCCTGCTTTTTCACATCTTTCTTATTTAGCATGTCATACTTCTCTCCTTCCTTTTTTCCCATTTTCTTCTCTTGCTTTATTCTTTGCTTTCTTCTCTTCTTTATTCTCTGCTAAGTAAGTTTTTACTACACACTTCCAAGCCTGCATGTGCCTTTAATGCACACTCCACTCCTACCTTGTCTTCTTTCTTTTTATACTATGCATATCCTCCATACCTAGGATTTTCCTGAAAAATGAATCCAAAATGCTTATCCAACATGCCACCAACACTCACTTGTGCCTCATCCCGAGCCACTCAGGCCTATTGTGTGCTCCTCCATACTTCTATGAAATTTTGGGAGGTTTCCTTTGTTTTCGCAAATTCCTTTGTTACTTTGGCCTCTTCTCCCAAAATTTCCTCTACGTTTTGTGTAGTTAGGTTCATGAGCTTTTGTTCCATGTCATGTTCTGCTTGCTTCAATTTATCCTGTGTCGCTGCTAATTCCCCTATCACACTTAGTGGATCATATTGCAGCGGTCCTAAACAATGATGGATAAAAAAAAATTGGTCCCTTATCTTTTAAATTTCATTGTATGACTTCCTTTATGCCAAAATGGCCATCATTCGTTCAACAAGCGGTAGAGTGTTTATGCTTTGCAAACCCTTCTGTGTCTTTTCCTTCGCATCTCACAATCTATATTCTATGACCTTCATTTTTGGATCCTCAATCAAATTTTTCCATATTTGGGAACTTTATTCATAGAGCTTTGTGCATTCCCCTTCTATTTTCTTTATATTTTCTATTGTTGTCATCGTTGTTGTCTCTCTTCCTTCCCTTTATTTTGGCAGTCTTCCTAGCATTGTATGTGATTGCAAGTCTTAAATCCTTCTGCGGAATACTTTGATGAATTTTCTGATTCTTGAGACCTCTTCCTCCATGGTGGCCTCTACTACTAATGGTACTTCGATAATTTCCTTATACATATTTTGGACAGTTTCTTGTGTCTTCTGCGCCATTTGTTCGGCTTTGTCCTTCTCTTTTAAGGCTTTCTCGACCCTTTCTACGACCTCATTCTTCTCCTTCATCACTTCTTCAACTACGCTCTTTTCTTGTAGAGTAGATTCATATTGTTGTTGCATTTGAGCCCTCTCATATGTCACTTTGGTTAATTCTCTACTTGTTAAGCATGAGTGGAGCCTTATCTCATGCATAATACCTACTTGCAATCTCTGTAGTACATGTATAGGAATCTGTTACACTAGTATGTTTAGGTGAATTAGTGTTTTCATTTGTTCTTGCAACTCTGGTGTCAGGAACTCGACTGCATATGTCTGAATCTCTAACACTCTACGCCTAGCTACTAACTTGGACAAGAATGCATTGGATGTTTGTGCATCCTCAATTGGACTTGTGGACTGTCCTTGAACCAAGCCCTTTTCTGATGCTATGTGCATGGTCTCTAGTAGTTGTTGTATTGTTATCAATTGTTCCTGCAGCTTATGGTGTTGCTCTGTGTGTTTCCTTGTTGATTCTTCAATGTCCTCATCAGTGGCATCCTATACTTGGTAATTGATTCTTTCCATGTCATCGTATGTCATATTATAGACATGAGGTGCCTTGTGCACTTTCATTTTTTTTACGCACAACAACTACTGGATCTTTCCCTTTTTATTTTCATTTTACTCCTACTTGTGGGACTGTGGATTTCACTTCTCCTATTGATGGTCTTGAAATATCCCCTACACCATTTTTTTTCCCATTTACCTCTCCTTCATCTATTTATTTCTCGTCGTTGTCTTTTTATGCTTCTTTGTCTGGGCGATTTTTTTCTCCCCTGGGATTTTCCACTCGTCTTCCCAATCATTAGTGATCAAACATACATCATCTATTGTTAATTTGTAGTTGGTTGGCAGCCTCTAGTGAGTATGGTCCATTTTTTTTTTAATGTACATATGGTGCATCCCCACTTTGAAACGTGCAATAAATCGGTATGTTTCTACTATCTGGGATATGATGTGTGGTATATGTTCTATGATGTACCTGATTGTGTCAAAGTAGACATAAAATGTTGTTGGGTATGTGTTATATTATTTTCATGACTAGATCTTGTCTTTTCTATGTTGCTTCAGGCATGCAGGGGGGTTTGAGGGGGGCTGCTAGGACCCCCTTCAGGGTTTAGGGGGGAATTCCCCCGAGAAATATTTTTTTCCTCAAGAAACAAGTCACATTTTTGCCTCATTTTTTAGGTCACCTCGATTTTCGTGTCCATTGTTGGGAAATTTTTCATCACATGGTTTTTTTCGATGGTTTTCTATTTATAGTTAAGGAATTAGGGTTGTTGACTAATCCAGATCACTGGGTTAGGTTTTTGGATGTCGTTGGCTCCCATATGTATATTGTATTGTAAACAATGTATAACTATGAATGAATATAGAATATGTTGGTTTTCCTGGTTTGGGTTTCTAGGGGAAACATCTTTGTGTAATGTGTGTATTTTCCATTGTATCTTTTATGTTCTTTTATTGAAAATATATTTGCAGTGAAATATTGTACAAGGTTAAAATATACATTTGGTATCATATATTTGTTGGATTCAGGGGGAAGCCTTTGTGGTCAAGGGTTTGGATCGGGACTGTGATAAGCCTTGTTATAGTAGGAGATATGTGGTATTGATTTTTCAGGTGAAAATAAATGACGAGAACTTCAAAAATGGAGATCGAGGAGTTTAATGGGAAAAAATATGAGTTGTGGAAGCTCAAGATGGAAGAATTGTTGGTGGATAGATATCAGTGGATCGCGGTGGATCCAGGTACTGCACCTACAGGAACTTCAGTAGATGACTAGAAAAAGTTGGATCTGAAGGTGAAGAGCACAATCTGACTGTGTCTCTGAGATTTAGTATTACTAAATGTGTCATAGGAAGATACAGCCAAATATTTATGGGATAACTTGGGAAATTTGTATCAGTCTAAGTCCCTAGTAAATATTCTTGAGAAAGAAGTTTTATAATCGGAGGATGAGAGATGGTGACTCAGTGGCAGATCATTTGAACACCTTCAATACTATGGTAAGTCATTTAGTATCTGTTGAGATTAAAATTTCATATGAACATAATTGTATCGGTTTACTATTCTCTTTACCAGACTCATGGAATAGTCTGGTTGTGGCCATAGGTAGTAATACAACTGCCTTTAAGTTTGATGAAGTGGTCTCATCCTTCTTGTGGGAGGAGATGAGACGGAATAACATGGAAGGACAGAGCACAGATGCATTATTTGCAAGAGGATGCTCCCAGTAAAGAAATATATATAATTCATCAAGTGGGAGATCTGAGTATAAGGGTAGATCTAAATCTCCTAGAATTTTTGTAAAGGTATGCTAGAGATGTGGAAACAAAGGGCACTACAAGAAGCAATGTAAGTCCAAAATTGAGAAAAAGAAGGGATTTGAAGAAGCTCCTTCTACAAAAGAAAATACCTCCAAGGAATAAGGAGGGGATGTGTACTTGGATTCTTCAAGCACACATGCATATCATGAGGCATGGTTGGTTGAATCAGGTGCATCCTTTCATATGACTCCCTATTGGGAGTGGTTCTATGAATACGAAAGGTATGATGGAGGTAATGTCTTCCTAGGTGATGAATCGACAACCAAAAGCATAGGAAGAGGAAAAGTCAAGTTGAGGCTCATATATTGAAGGGTTAGAACACTACTTGATGTTGTAAACATCCCAGGTTTGGAAATAAATTTGATTTTTGTAAGCAAAATGGACGATGCAAGGGTAAAAACAATATTTGAAAAGGAAACCTACAGGATGGTTCGAGGAGCAATGGTGTTGCTGAAGGGAGTTTGGTTTGGAAATTTGTATAAGATACAAGGAAGCATTATTATTGATGGGTGTAATAGTTCCATTGTTCATAATATTAGAGTTGAAGAAGAAATAATTCATACAGTCTCTGGAGAGAAGGTTATGGTGTGGCATCAAAGACTGGGGCATATCAGAGAGAAAGGTCTTCTACTACTACATGCTAAAGGTATGGTTGAAGGTATGTCTAACTACTCTCTAGATTTTTATTTTTGTGAACATTGTGTATATGGGAAGCAGAATCGGGTTAGATTCCCCTCTATTTCAACGAGGGCAGAAGGAATTTTCCAACTAGTTCACAGTGATATGTTTGGACTTGTGTCAGTTCCATCATTGGGAAAATCTGTGTACTATGTCTCATTTATATATGAATATCGAGGAATACTTAGATATATTTCCTCGGGAATAAATACAAAGTCTTTTATAGGTTTAAAGAGATTAAGGCTCTTATTGAGAATCAAATAGAGAAAATAATTAAGGTGTTGAGGATAGATAATGGAAGAGAGTTCTACGGGAATGAATTTGAAGAATTATGTAAGAAGTGTGGTGTAGCAAGGCAGAAGAATACTCCATATACACCTCAGCATAATGGATTTGCAAAAAGGATGAGCGTGATGTTGATGGAAAAAGAAAGGTGCATTCTCAGTGGTGTCAGGTTAGGGAAATAATTATGGGCAGAGCAGTGGGTACTGCATGTTACTTGGTCAACAGATCACCCTCATCAATTCTAGATGACAAGACTCCACAAGAGGTATGTACTGGTAATAAACCTTCTCTCACACATCTCAAGGTATTTGGTTGTGAGTCATATGTTCATGATTCAAAGGAAAATAAGAGTAAGCTATATAAGAAGGTTGAAAAGTGTATCCTTATTGGGTATAAAGATGGTCTCAAAGGCTATAAACTTTGGAACCCATAAACTAAGAATTTTATGTATAGCCGAGATGTGGTATTTATAAATGAGGGATGTTGTTAAACATGAAGTCCTACCAAGTAAGGAAGAACCAAAGAAAATAGAGTTTGATTTAAAGGATGATGAATCGGACTCTACAGAAGAACAAGAATCAGAATAACAAGATCATCATACTATAGTATTGAGGAGATCGGTTCGAGAAAGAAGGCTACAAGAAAGGTATACTCCATCTTATTTCCATTCAAATCTGTCTTTGTCTATTACTGTTGATGATCCTAGAACTGTGAGGGAGGCAGTGGATTCAGAGGATGGAAAGCTATGGAAAAAGGCCAGGGATGAAGAAATGGCAGCCTTGGATAAGAATAAGGTTTGGCATCTAGTCGAGTTTCCAACTAGAAGAAATACCATTGGAAAGAAATGGGTATTTAAAAAGAAGTTGAATGCATAAGGAAAAGTGGAGAAATGAAAATCTCAGTTAGTAGCAAAGGGTTATTCACAGGTTGAGGGAATTGATTTTGGTGAGAGTTTTTCTCCTATTTCAAAGATAACTTATATAATATTTATGTTATATGTTACTGCTGCATTTTATTTTGAAGTAGAACAAATGGATGTGAAGACAACATTCCTACATGGGGATCTAGAAGAAGAAATCTATATGACGCATCCAGAAGGATTTGTTGTGAAGGGAAAGAACGACATGGGATGCAAGTTGGAAAAGTCCCTGTATGGTTTAAAACAATCACCAAGGATGTGGCATCAAAAATTTGATACTTATATGTTGGGACTTGGCTTCACGAGAAGCAGACATAATCACTGTGTGTATTTTAAAGTAATTGGTGATCATTTGATTTATTTGGTTTTGTATGTGGATGACATGTTGCTGATAGGAAACAACAAGGAGATTATCCATAATGTGAAAAAACAACTTTCCTCTAAATTTGACATGAAGGATCTCCGTGCTTCAAATTCCATTTTGGGCATGGAAATTAAAAGAGATTGGAAAAAAGAGGAAACTCTAGTTAAATCAGAGAAAATATGTCGAGACAATTGTTGGAAATGTTTAACATGTAGCATATGCTTGTCATTGATGGCAAGTACAGCAATGAAGATGGCATGTGTACAGGAAGAATGTACAAAGGATTGTTGGCATGTTTTACAGGATGACAGGCAAACAAAAGACAAAGTTCAGAGAGGTGAATGATCGCGCGCAGACGTCGGAATCCTTTAAGGATTCAAGGAGAATAAGATCAGGAGGCATAGTGTTCTTATACGTGCAAGGAGCACAGGAAAGAGACCGAGATCCGTCGGATCTCACTCAAAAATCCCGACATCTGTTGGATCGGGAGAAGCTGTGCAGATGTTAAGCGCAGGAGTTGGCATGTAGAAGAAGTGATCTGCGCTGTCAAATTGGAAGCAAATACCCGACAGCCGTCAGATACGCAAAAGATGTGAGGGAGATAAGCCATCGGAGAATCGGGGATCGGGACTTTGAAATGTCCAGTTCACTCGACAACGAAAACCCCGAAATCGCGATATGCGATTTCACGATTTGATCGCAGCCATTAAATCAAGCAGAGATCGGGACCATCCACTTGTAGACAGGAGGCTTCATCGGAGTTTCGGGGATCGGGGTTTCAATATGCAAAGAATACAATGCAATGAAAATCCCGATTTCACGATATGTGAAATCCCGACTGAATCTGCACCGTCAAATCAACATGAGATCTAGACCGTTCATCCAACTCACGATGGTAGACCACGTCACCCAGGGACACGTGGCACAACCAGGGAATGACAGGTGTCAGGTAGATTTAACACTTCAGGCACATGCAAGTCACGAATCAGAGTGACACGTGGCAGGATCTAACATATGTCAAACCACATGTGACGTCAGCAGAGGCATCAGCGATCGAGACTTTGTAATGCCAAAATCTCTTGACATCAAGAACTCCGAAATCGCAAAATGAGATTTCACGATTTAATCGCAGTCGTTGAATCCAGAATGAATCTGAACCGTAGATCCTAGCCCTGGTCAGAGTTTCGGGGATCGGGACTTTGATATGTCAAGAACACACTGCAACAGAAACTCTGAAATCGCGATATGCGATTTTGCGATGTAATCACAGCCGTTGGATAAGAATAAGATCTGGACCGTCGATCTCCATTATCGGAATTTTGGGGATCACAAATTCAAAAAGGCAAGAACACACTGCAACAGAAACCCTAAAATCATGAAACGCGATATTGCGATTCAATCGCAACCGTTGAGTCAAGATCGCATCTGGACCGTTGATTTCCTTCAACGGAGAATCGGGGATCGGAGGATCGGGGTTTCTGTAGGCATGTGCATGGTGACATCGAAAATGCCGAAACCCCGATAAAAGGTTTGACCAAGGTCATGTGTTGACGATCATATGGCCCAAGGCCTATAGCCAGCAGGGCTAACGCGTGTCAAGAGTACAGTGGAAGTCGGGTATTCGGAAATCGGGAATTTAAGAGGCAAAGAAACCGATACATAAGGAATCCCGAAGCCCGATTCAAAAAAGGGCGCGTAGGGTTAATTCAAACTTTAAAAGGGGGTCTGATTTCCCCCGAGCAATAAATATGGGACCCGATGAGCTTTGAACTGTTCCTGAACCCAGGGGTTTAAGAAGGGGTCGATGCCTTTTCTACATGTGGAAAAAAGAAGGCCGAAGTGAGGACGGTGATAGGCGGCAGGGGTCTTCCTTTTGGAGGACGTGGAGGTCGTTTTCTTAAAGAAGGGATAATCGACAGGTGACTGAGGTCATTTGTGCAAGCCGCATGGAAGGTTTGAGGATGGAGGAACCTCTTTATGGAAGTCGGGCGGCAGATCTACACTGATAGGGAGTTCTTGGCCATGGGGTTAACAACCATGAGAGCTATGGTATTATATCCAGGTTTAATGATTTGTTTAATGTGTGTTTAGGAAACTTTCGCAGCTGCCTGGCAGACTGTAGATCTGTGTTTACTCTAGAGATAATTTCTGTTGTTGTCATAGCCACTAGATGAAACTGCCTGATCCAGTGTGAAAATTAATGAAATGTGGTCAGTAGTAAGTATGAGGGTTAAACCCTTCAGTAGTAGACATCTACTAGTAGAAACTGGTGTTATCGTCAGGGGGTTGAAGCTCCCTTCCAGGAAAGGCTGGTAAACGAGAGAAGGTTGTAGCCTTCAGCAGGTAGAAGCCTGTGTACTAGTATGAGTTTGCACTAGTACATTGTTGTAGAATGTTTTCTTAATAATAATCATTGAAGACAGAGACAACAACAGCGGTGGTTTTCTCTCGATTTGGGTTTCCACCTTAAATTCTGGTGTTCATGTGTCCTATTCATCAGTGTTAGTTTATTTGGTTTTTACTGCACCGAATCACTGCTTAATAGACATATGGTGAATGAAGAAATTTGTAATAAGATCTCTGGATGCACTAATGTTTTCATGAGAATATACAACAACTGGTCTCTATAAAATAGATTAAGATTGTTAATGAAAGAAAAGTGAAAAATCAATTGATAGCTCAAAATATTGATTCACCCCCCCCTCTCAGTATTTCTCAACAATTGGTATCAGAGCCTGGTCCTTCTGAAAAGTCTTAGCCGCTAGAAGGAAGATCTATCAAAATGAGCAATCAAGACGGAATGGCATCTATTAGGCCCCCACTCTTCAATGGAAACAATTTAATCTTCTAGAAAACAAGGATGAGATCTTATCTTCAGTCTCTGGGAGCAGACGTATGGGCTATTGTTGAAGGAGGTTATCAATATCCATCTGCAGTTCCAACAGATCCAGCAGAAAGAAAAACCTACGAAACAAATGAAAAAGCAGTCAATGCTATGTTAGAAAGTCTAACTGAATCAGAATTTGTCAAAGTCATGCAGCTGAACACAGCAAAGGACATATGGGACAAAATCATTTTGAGTTATGAAGGTGATGCAAAGGTAAAAAGTGATAAACTGCAAACCCTCAGAATTCAAT
>ML814930.1:67905-78922 GCA_009831015.1 Picea engelmannii | reverse complement strand
ATGGCACTTCTAGCTATGGATTGTGCTACCAAGGAAGATCAGGATTGGACAAAGCGTTGGACATACATGGATTTCTGGATTCAGATTGGGATGGAGATATGGATCATAAGATATCTACAAGCAGGTATGTGTTTCACATGTTTGGAGGAGCAATCAGTTGGATGAGAAAAATACAGGTTGTAGTGGCACTTTGAACTAAAGAAGTTGAAAACATGGTAGCCACTCATGCAAGTAAGGAAGCCGTATGGTTACAAATATTATGTTTAGGTATTGGGTTGGTACATCAAGTTGTAAGGATAGATTGTGATAGTTAGACTGAAATTTTTTTGGCAAAGAACCTTTCTTATCATTAAAAGACAAAGCATATTGATATTCAGTATCACTTTGTGAGAGATATGGTTGAAGAAAACAAGGTGTTGTTGATCAAGGTGAACACTTTGAAGAATGTTGTAGATTCATTAACAAAATATGTGACCACTGAGAAGTTCTCTTGGTGTAGAGGATTCACGAGCTTTGTTGCCCTAGATTGTTGACTATGTAACCCTGTAACCCTTTGTATGCAAAGAAAACAACAAGTGGGAGAATGTTGGGTATGTGTTATATTCTTTGCATGAATAGATCTAGTGTCTACTACATTGCATCGAGCATGCATGGGGGGTTTGAGGGGGTGCCCCTAGGCCCCCCCTTCAAGGGTTTGGGGGAAACACCCCTAAGAATTTTTTTCCTCGAGAAATGTGTCTCATTTTTGCCTCATTTTTCATGTCGCCTTGATTTTCATGTCCATTGTTGAGCGGATTTTCGGTACATGGTTTTTTCCAATGGTTTTCTATTTTGGGTTAAGGAATTAGGTTTTTTGACTAATCCAGGTCATTGGGTTATGGTTTTGTATGTCGTTGGCTCCTATATGTATATTGTATTGTAAACAATGTATCACTATGAATGAATATAGAATATGTTGGTTTTCTCGGTTTGGGTTTCCAGAGGAAAACTATATGTGCAATGTGTGTATTTGAAATTGTATATTTTTTGTTCTTTTATTGAAAATATATTTGCATCAAAATATTGTACAAGATTAAAATCTACAAATGTAACATTGTTGTCTACTTGTCTCATTTTTTTTTTGTATGCCATAAGTTGGCATATTGCGCGGCTGCATTACCTCTACTAGTTGCTCTCACCCATTGGTAATCACCGGGATATTTCCATCCAATGAGTGAAATCAAGATAAAAATCTAGGAATAATGAAACTTTGTGCCTTTCTCCCAGGATTCTAAGCAGTCTATCAAAAATTGGTTCACCAAAAATGTGGCCCAATTCAACCAGACCCCCTCTACGCATTTTTTCGTGACTATGATTACTGCGGCCGACACTTCATCCTTTCAACATTTCCTTAACAATTTGCAGGAAAAAACCTATGTCTCAAATCACACAACATCATCACTGATGCCCGCGACATCTAACCCCCTCTTTCCTCTAAAAGTATGAAACTCAACTTTCATAGATTCCACTAGTGCTTTCTCCCCTACTTTGTTGGTGAACAATGTGGTTGGATCCTCTCCTACTTTTAGAAAACCTTTGATCCACACAATTAGTTGGGTATCAATCAAAATCGGTGGTTCAAGTCACAACGTTACTCCATGGATGTAACTGATTAGTATCTTGACACAAGCATTTATTTCCAGGTTATGTCCAAAATGGGGAATCTCTAGTAGGCTCAATATCCCTGAACTCTCAAGTATTGTTTCCCACATATGAGGTTCAAGTAGTATTTCTCATGTTCTTGTCACTCTTTTTGCACATAAATACTTTTCCCTTTCCAATACGAGAAATTTATGTTCATCCATGATATTGTGCTATACAAACTTCATGGCAACAATCTTGCCTATCATGTCCCCTTCAACAATTACACTAGGTGGGATTTCTAGTGTGGCCAATGGGTATTTTCCATTTGTAGGTACTTTAACTTGAGATGCAGTGTTTTTTTGTGGTGGTATATAGTCCTTGTGAAAACTTGACCGTGACGCCAAATCTACTGGTGTTTCCTTGAACATTGGTGCAACTAGTGGTACTTTTGGTTTCTTGTGTGTTGCGGCTGCTAGCATTCCAAATTTTGGTGGGTCTATTTTTCTATGTGATAGATTTCCTTTCTTGATCTATGATTTGTATGGGTTGTCTCTGGTTCAAATTTGTATGCTATGTATTCTCACATCTATGAGTAATTGCAAATAACCTTCCCTATCGATCCCTTTTTCACTTTTATCACAATTCGACAGTTGCCGCCCAACGAAAGTGTCAAATTTGGTCAGAATGTGTCATCAATACTTCCTTACTGTGGCATTAATGCCAAATCCTCCGTCTTATTTTTCCTTTGATATGCCCATATGTCCCGATCCTCGGTGGTGCCTTCTATTTATGATTATGCATTTCAAGTACGTTTCGTCATTTATGGATTTGTAACTATCGTTTCTGTTCTTTCATTCCCTTAACAATTTTTGTTTTGTGCTTTAATTTTACACAAACTTAATTGAATTTACGTTGTTTCTATTATCTGTTCGATGTGCCCTTTTTCTACGCGATACTTCTTCCTATTTACCTTTGTATTTCTTCTTTTTTCTGACTTTTTATTTGTTTTCTTCCTTTTTCTACCTTTTTTTTGTTTTTCTATGTTTTATGTTCCTACTATATTACATATACTATGATACATGTGTTCTTGTTTAGTTCATATTAATGTGCATACGGTTGGATGTCTCTATAGAGTTTCAACCGAATCCCATTCACCATTCCTCCTAGGGTTTCTTAACTCAATGTTTCCATTCGTGCACCACCTGCCTCTGTCACATGTTGAATTACATAGCAGCCTAACCAATGAATTTGAAAATTTTCTAGATGTTACATAAACTTATTGTCGTAGAGTAATAATAAGTCCCCCACTTGAAACTTTTTCTATTTAATATGTATATCATGCCATGCCTTTTCCCTTGCCTTTTGAACTTGCTAGTGGAATTCTGTGACAAATCGATCTTCCTCGGGCTATACCAACTATGACAACGTATTCTCTACTGCACTAGAGTATGAAATATCAATAATAATTGCAATGCATAGGCTAGGAACAATAAACTCCATCGACATTACTACTTCTTTCCCATAGACCAACCTGAAAGGTGTTTGTCCTGTCAAATTTTTGCTTGTAGTCATACATGCCCATAATACTGCAGGAACCCTTAAGTCCCAATCATCTCTCCCTACATTGCAGATATTTTTTAAAGTGTTCTCAAAAATTTTATTAAAATATTCTACTGTCCCATTAGCCTGAGGATGATATAGAGTACTCCTCTAATTATGAATTTGAAATTCCTCAATCAATGTTGCAATTGTCTTATTCAGTAAGTGTCTTCCTTGATCATTGATTAGAATTCATAGGAACCCAAATCGTGTGACTACATTTTCAAACAAAAACCATACGAAAGTCTCTACGGTACAGTATAACACTGGTGCTACTTTTTTCCATATGATCAAATACTCCATTTCAGTGAATATATAACCATCTTTTGATCTTCTTCTTGATGGGTCAATTGGTCAAACACTTGTAAAGTAATTTTTCGGTGTAAAGGCATCTCATCTCTCTTGGATGTCTTTCCCACTCTTTGACATACATCACATGTTTGACAATACTCTTTAGCATCATTATGAAGTGTGGGCCACCAGAGCCCTGCACACAAAATATTTTGCACTGTCCCTTTACCTGCATAGTTTCCTCTTGCAATTCCCTTCATGTTCTTTTGTGAGTATCATAGGAATTTCATGCTCGATCACACATCATCTCAATATTCCATCTACACCTAACTTGTCTAAGTTCCCTGCAATGAGATAATAGTTTGTTTCTTTAACCACTAATTGTTTCTTTTCTGCCACTTTCATTTCTAACAAGCCCATTCCTGTACTTAGAAACTGTATGATGTCTATGAACTAGTCATCCACCATTTTAACTACAAATAATTGTGCATCTGACAAGCTGTCATCTAGATTTCCTACATATTCTCCTGATCGTATGTACGATAAGTGATCAGGTCCTTCATTCAACTTCCCTGGTTTCACAACAACCTCAAAATCGTATTTCTGAAACATCAATAACCACATGCATATTCCCCCCCCAAACACTGGCTTGTTCACAAAGTACTTTAGTGCAAAATGGTCTATATGCATCTTAAAATTAGAACCCAATAAATAATGTCTAAACTTTTGGAGTGCATATACCATTTCCAATCCTTCTCATTTTGTGGTAGTGTAATTATTCTCTGCTACAGACAACTTCATACTTGCAAAATCAATTGGGTGATCTATGTCTTCTTCCCCTTCTTGATACAGTACTACGCCCATAGTTATGGATGACACATCTACATGAACAATCAACTCCTTCTTCTAGTCTGGAAATATTAAAATCGACGCGGTCACTAGTTTATGTTTTAAGGTGTCCAAACCCTTCTGACGGTCCTCTTTCCATTGGAGCGTTTCTTCCTTCTTCAGTAAATTCTCCATAGGTGTTGTAATATGTGCATAAAATTTGATGAATTTCCTGTAATACCCTGTGTGACCCAGAGTAATTCAAAATCACTGCAATCTTGGTAGGATCCACTAATAATCCATGCTTGCATACCATATGGCCCAATAAAATTCCAAACGGTGCGCAAAAGACACACTTCTTCAAATTCAACGAAATATGACATTGTCTACACCTATTCAACATTAAATTGAGTAATTCTATGTGATCCTTCAATAAACCAAACACAGTCCAATCATCTAAGTACACTTCAAGGAATTTATGAATAAATTCCTTAAAAGATACAACCACAACTCTTCAAAACACTACAGGTACATTCTTCAGTCCAAATGGCATCATTGTGTATTGATAATTTCCCCACTCTGTTGAAAGAGTAGTCTTATACCTTTCTTCCTACGCAATTTTGATCTGATGGTACTATGAGAATCCATTTGTGAAATAATAGACCTCCTTCCCTCCTACATTCTCCAATAGCTTGTCTATGAATGGTGTTGGAAAAGGATCATGTAGACATGCATCATTAAGCTTCCTCATATCTACACAAATCCTTATTCCTCTTGTTCTCCTTTCTTGTACCACCACTAGACTTATCCACTATGATTCCACCATTAGTTCAATGATCCCTTCATCCAACATCATGTTTATTTATGCTTTCACCTTTTCTTTTTACTTCGGAATTAACCTGTAGGGTATTTTTCGCACTGGTTTAGCACATGGTTCCAAAGGGATATTCATCTAGACTAATTCCACAAATATCCCCTTCATTTATGAGAATGTAGTTTGGAATAGATCTTGATACTAGTGCAATAAATATGCAATATTCTCCATGGTTTCATCACTCCAATAATTTCCTATCTGCACAAACTTTGGATTCTCTGTCATCCCAATATTTAATTTTCGTGTCTTTATTTTCCATTTGTATGCAGCAAACTCAAGCTCTATCCCTTATACTACTTGACCTCCCTCAGTTTCGGGTACTTTCACATTTCTTGGATCTTCCTCATATTGTTCTTCTTCCACGACACTGTAACACTCCAGTAATTCATGAACAGTCATTGAAGCTTTGTGCACACTACACACTAGTACCACCTCCATCATCCCTTCTTCTGAGAAGATATTGGTTTGAATGACCTGTAATGTTGCATATATTGATGGATATTTCTGTTTAAAATTAAATGTTACCTTGAACCTCTGAGTCAATGCATCCTAGTTTGATGTTTCTCTATGCATTTCTAGTTCCAAGTACCAGTTCTTCGAAATTGTATCCAGGGTATGTATAAACTTCTGTATACATTCCTCTTTTGATGTTGAACTCCATCTATTTGTGCATTGATCCACATGATCTTTTGGGTTACTTACCCTTGTATACCTCTGTGCAATATTCTCTAAGTCAATACCAAATATCACATACATTAGTATCTGACAATGCGAACATCCTTCCATCCCCTCTTTATGTACATCCCACCATCTGGTTGGAGTAGCTTTCAAGACAACATCTAGTGCCAACATCCTTTGTTGTTCAAGTACCTGCAACTCAAATTCCTTTACAAACAAGATGATATCATTCAATCCATCATACATGGTTGGATCACATAGCTCCATTCCAATCCAACATAATGATTGAGTTAGGCATGCACATCATCTATTTGATACTTCATGCATCCTTTGTTGCCAATGTTTTATACCTTCCTCTTTATTTGATGCACATGAGATAATACTTCTCCAACTTAGTGCATAATCCACAATGAGGTTTACATAATCATCCATCCATGCAGTCATGTTATACAAGTTGTCAATTCTATTTCCTCTCGCTAGCTCTATGTACCTCTTTACTTCTAGTAGGTCCAATGGTGCAGTAACCTTTAAGTCTATTACCTCAGATATCATTTCCCTCCTCTTTATATTAATGATCACCTGATTATCAAGTTCCTATTCAAGTCCCATCAGTTTTGAATATGGTTGACTATCTTCCACGATATCAATGACTTCAAAGTCTACTATATTATGCACTCCATCTATATTCACAAGTACTCCTGTCAATTGGCCAATTTGTACTATATTGTGTTGGTTTTCCAACCTTAACTGAAAAGGAGACCATATTAACTTAGGTTTCCCCATCATCTCCTAGGTCTACTTTGGTAATAAATTCACATCAGACCCCAAGTACAAGATAAAATTATCCACATCATATTCCCCAATATTTGCACTTAATATGAATTCTATGTTCATATTCTTTCTGTGTAGTACCTGATTCACTACCCTCTGTGCAATATGAGTTTCTCTTCCTTGCGCACAATGATCAATCAATTCATATAATGCATTTAGCGCAACTTCATCTTTCATTAACTCTACACAAATTCTCAGGAATTCCCTTAGAGCACTTACCTTCCCAAGTGGCTTCTCTAGCATAGTGCGATCATAGACATGAGGTGCAAGTGATGTTGATGCTCCCCAATATGGTCCTAGTATTTCTTTTATTTCCCTATGATACGTCTCCTTTTCTTGTTGAGGGTCAAATTTTTGCATAGGTCCTATTGATTTCCTTACCCATTTCTCAGCCTAATTTTATCCATTCATCGCATCAGCCCCTATTCTAGTTCCTTTGTGCATAACAACTACTATTCTAAGTCCTAGATTTCGTGTCTCAACTGATATCTTATATATATTTTGATTTGGATTTTGGTTCAAATTCCCTCTTTTCTGCCACTTCGCAAGTAGTTGAGGACAGTCTTATGTCGCATGGTACAACGCTCTATAGTATGTGCAGGTTGTACAGGGATTCAGTAAGTCATGAGCTAAGTGTCATGGTTGATTACAATTGTAACATGTTATCGGTTCTCTACCTCCTCTGCCAAAATTTCCCCTGCCTCGACCTCTGCCAAAATTTCCTTTGTTTATTGGATTAAAGCCTCTCTGATTATTATATTATGGACCACCTCCTTCTATCACAACATTCTCCTCCTGAATTTTGTACATGTCTAAAGTGAGCTCTCTCATCAAATCATATATGAGACAATCCTTTTCTTCGTGTCCAACTGACTTCCAGAAGTTGCAAAATAAGTTCCTTGACATACTCTTATATTTTTGTAGTAGTGGACACTCAGTCGAATGATGTCCCCACTTCTTAAATATTTCACAATATCTCCCTTGGTAATGGATTTGGTCCTGCAATCACAAAATACTGCACAAATGCTGGGAATTTGTCCTTATGGTGTTCTTTAGTCCCACACTTGGTACACCAGACTTTCTCTCATTTCTCCTTTCCTTTTGTGAGTTCTTCCAGTTGAATTTTCAAGGAAACTAACCGTGTCAGGACTTTCTCCATCCCTCCACTATCTCCTATGGGGGATGCTTCCAATTTCATTGCAATCTCCAAATATTTAGGATGCGACACAACCTTCTATTGAATCAAAATCCTGCAAATGTGTGGTAGAAGTATTGTAATAAACCATTATTGGTGTTGTTGATTAGGGATCTGAAATGTCAGTCTATCCATCAGATCCTTAAAACATTGGTCATAATCCCAAATGGATTATCTTTGCTCCTTCAACTATGTAATGTACTGTAACTCTGACTTTGGCTTCTTGAACTCTTTCAATGATGGTTGTCTAATTTCTGCTAACGTCCTGGCTCATGTCGTAGGCGTGGTACTCTACAGTTTCATGTACCAGAAAAATGTGTGGCACCTAAATGTTGTTTCCAACTACACAATCTTTACAGCCTCATCTTGGGAATTATTTGTAGCCCAAATTGTCTCACATACAAATAGATGTTATTCTGGGTCCTCTGAACCAACTCCTTGGAACTCAATTAGTCAAAGGGTGTTGTCTCTTCCTTCCATGTTTATTTGTGTATTACCTACCATAGGCGATGTTGGTTGACTCTGAATCTGCACACTGCTTCCACTTCTTTGGCTACTGCAACTCTATCCCCCCTTGCTAACTATGAGTGCTTTTGAAAAATACTCGAACATGATTTCTGATCTAGGTGATGCACACAGGATCTAGTCTAAGTAGGAAATATCGACTCTTCTATGATAGGACTAAATTTAGAATTATCTTTCTCTCCTTCTACATACAATATTTCTATGATCTGGATGATTACATAGGGTCATCTTCTCTTAGTCTCACTACATGGCTCTCCTTTCTCAGCCCCAATATTTTTCCTCTTATACCTCTTCCACTTCACAGTACTCTAGACTCATCTTCTTCTTCTGACACAACTTCTTCGGTTCTCAACATCCTTAGTCCCTCCCTTCGTTCATTCTTTCCTACCTTCATATGATCCTCTTTTCATCCCCTAGTTCCCCTATGTGTGCAAATCCCCTTAGCAATCAGACTCAATTTTCATCACACACTTGTTGCACAACAACGTATTTATCCACATTCCTAACAATTTCATGAACCTTCCACGCAAACCTTTGAATAAATCCCTCTCTATAAAATTGTGTGAATGGGTACAATCCATTGCAAATTCTATAATATAAACTCCCAATATATTGTCCAACAAGAAATTAACTTTGTGAGAAGTGTTACTACTTACAGATTTTAGCTGTCTTACCAAACCAGAAGTCCAGTTCCTCGACATTGCAGTTTTGTACCTTCCATTATTATTTACTAATCTTTCTAACCACTAGGTAAAAATAATATGAAATTCACCAAAAAAAATATCATGCAACTATGTGTACAAATACCTTTTCATCCATTGTTCATCACTCATCCAAGGGTTTATATTCTATTTATGGGTAAATTCTTGTTCATTCCCTTCTATCCATCCTGATATCTCTTTCTTAGTCAGCCTCTAAAACATTCCCTCAATCACATATTCGGTGTCCCGACAATGGAACCATTTGTTGGCACACAATTATAAGACCCTAGGTTCAAGTTATCTTAACCCAAAAAAAACTTTAGATGCCTTTCCATTTTACATCACATGCATGCAAGTGAATTCTAACCCAAGGCATCTATTAGAGCTGCAGGAACCAAGTTTCTGCAGTAGTGAGGGAATGTGAGATGTTCATCTTAATCATTCTTACTTATATGTTTTGTGTGCATTATCCTATATTTATTCTTCCTTGGTTACATAGTGAATATATTATATATTACTGTTATAATGTAGATTGCAACATAAACCATATACTGTAACATTCATAACTATTGTGCAATGATCATATAGTAGACAAATATAGTATAACATGCATAAGAGAACATTCACGATCAATCACATAAAAGACAAGAAAATTTAGTTGTTAAAATGGTCCACCCAACTTTGGGCTACGTCACAACGGTTGGCTTCTTTATTATTCTTTATGTAATCATCTCAGGCTACGCACTGTGCTTACAATAGAGATATCAATATATTTCTCTCTCCATATTCACTAGCTTATCTATAGTGCAAGCCTCTCTCTGCAACTCTCTTTCTCCACTCAGACATAGACTTTCTCCCTCATACTCAGTATATTATCTCACTCTCCTCATGAATAAAACAACATAGAATAGAACATATCAACACTTGTGAACAAACCCCTATTATACCCTATGCATTACATATTTATACATGGATTCTAGGGCCCAAAACCCTATTTTCTTCATCTCCAAAACCCAATTACAACTCATTCTAACTTATGAAAACTCATGTTGACTCGTTGTTTAGGCTTGATTTCCCTATTTTTACATTTTCATGTTAATTTTGCACTCTTTATTGTTGTTCTTCCTGATTTTGCACATATTTGTGCTTTTAGCATGATGAACTACTCTCCTTCCTTTTCACCTGATTTCTTCTCTTGCTTGACTCTGCTTTATTCTCTTATTTATTCTCTTCTTTATTCTATGCTAAGTATACTCTTAATGTGCACTTTTGAGCCTAGATGTTCCTTTAGAGTGCACTCCACTTTGCCTTGTACTCTTTCTTATGTTGTTGCACATATCCTCCATAGTTAGGATTTTCCTGAAAATTGAATCCAAAATGCTTGTCCAACACCCCTCATTATCGAATATCGGAGTCATCGGATGACTAAACTTAAAAACATTCGAACATCCCTTCAATATTCACTTCCTCAACACTAGAGTGTGTTACCACCACTAGGTTACCCCATTGAACCAGGGCCAGAGAAACAATATATATATTTTCCCCTACCAGTCATGTGGATACCACGATAGTTAGAAGGCTTCTCGTTGAACCCACCTAATTCACCTGTAAGTCCAATCCATGGTATTACGCCCCCCCATAATACATAATCCACACACATGTATGGATATATGGTTCATGTCATCTATCGAAATCCCTACACCCCCTCTCACCTGGCCACTCACCATAGTAGGAAACAATGGCCATATGTCTACATCTTCGCCACCTTCCATAGATAAAAACATCATTACCAATTTGGATCATACCTCGGATTCCACCACATTTCATCATACTCAGACCTATGAAGACCCATTATATTCATTCATCTTCCAA
>ML814930.1:33586-53363 GCA_009831015.1 Picea engelmannii | reverse complement strand
AAATGGGAAAATTGAGGCCGTCAAAAAATTCCTCAAAACCATGCTACAACACACTATGGATAAACACAAAACCAATTGGCATCACATGTTCTTTTCAGGATTATGGGCATATCTCATGGTAGTCAAAACTACCATCGACTTTACACCATTTCTTATTGTTCATGGGGTAGAATTTGTCCTTTCCATAGAGTGAGAAATCCCCACATTGCGTATTTCAATCAAACTCTTTCTCGACACCACTCAAATGGAACAATGGTTTCTCACCCTCGAATATCTCCACATAGATCAACGATCCTCTTTAGAAAAAAATGAAGCAGCCAAGAAACAATCCAAATCCTTCCTTGATTCCCAATTCAACCTTCACTCCTTTAAAAAAGTTGACTTGGTATTGACATACGACATTTCTCATGACACATTGGGCCATGGAAAATTTGAATTCCTTTGGCATGGCCCATTCATCATTTGTTGTTTCCTTTCTAAGGACACCTACATTCTGGCCCACCAAGAAGGAGCCACCCTCAAGGACCCAGTCAATGGTTTATACTTAAAAAAACTCTACCCTTAATCAAATCACTTCTTAGAACACTTCCCCCAAGAGCCTCGGGCACAGGTACGCACACTCAATAGCATTATTATCAAATAATTGTATATGATCTTTATTTTCATATATTTTTCATGTCAGGTATTTGGTTTTTGTGTGTGCATGTACTTGTTATGAAGACATACAACCCATTATATATTGGAAATAGCATGGTCCCTTCAGGTATATGTTCAACATTGGAATGCACTCACACTCTCATAAAACATATGCATATCCCAGTTAAACCCCTCGACATTTACCCTTAGTATCCCCATATCCGACTTTGTAGTACCATCACCTATGTTCCATTCAAGTAATGTCGACCTGTAGCATTCTCACCTACATGAGTCATCCCACAAATATTTTCCCTTGGAAATTGACACTCATTCCACTCTTTCCCCTTAGGATTGAGGAGTGTTGATAGTCCTACATCTTAGAGAATCAGCCTCATACTTCTTCTCATCAGATTTCTATCTTACCCCTGATGGACTCCCAAATCATGTTGTTATAGTTACATTAAATGCACCTCCACATGCTCATTAAACCTCCATCTCATCCAACCTCAATTTACCATCTACAAGTTGATCCTCCATTCACCTACCTGGTAGAGAAATGCACCCATGGGGCTCAAAACATCCATCACTTACATTTGACTAATTTCACCCTAAGCATTCCAAGCCATAATTCACTGGGGAACCCGTTTCTATATGTATTATCCAAACTCATTATTCTTTGATCATTTGGAAACTGTATAAAGAACTTTTTTTTTCATCAATTTCATAGTTGTTGGCCACCATAGCCAATGGTTTTGTTTACTTAGCACACAAAAATCCATGTCACCCTTGGTTGGGGCCTCCCACTTTTTCACTGAAAACTATCTTTACCTTAGCCAAAATCCCACCTATCACAAACATCCTTGTCCCAAACCTTTGTATTTTGACCTATTCTATATCCCTTTGCAGTACCACCCATTCAACATAGTTCACCAAATATTTATTCATCCCATTGAAACTAGATCGTGTTTTAAATTTGTTTCCATCATTAAATATACCCCCAACCAAGGGAAGTTCTTGAGTCTCATATATCCTTAACTCTTTCCATGTTACTAGTTCATTCATATTTTCCTCCATCCACTTTATGACACCATTTTGATCAAATTGATATCTAGAATGCCTTTTCTTCTTGTAGTCACACCCCCCTTCTTTTCAACATCAACACAAGTTTTGAGGAGGGTGGACGTATCTTGGCTCTCATTACCTCATCAATGATGAGGCTCGAATGGAAAAAAAAGAGTCATCATTGTTTTAATATTTTGTTGACCCCCATAACATTCGACATTAACACAATTTCATGTTACGATGGGTCTTACTATAAGACTGTTGCATTTTTTTGTGATCGTCAAATACCTATGATTTTGATAGGCCATCAATGACTCTGACTTATTAACACATTACACTATTTTGCATTTCTAAATTAAGAGCCAGTTGATTCCACTAAATCTTCATTTTTCGTTATTGATGCCCCTGAGGGTGATGCATATATCCTCTTCATCAACAAGTTTTCAGTTAAAACTATTCATGAAGTGGAATAAAAAATACCACCAGCTTTACACCATTTCAAATTTTTCATGGGGTACAATCTATCCTTTCCATAGAGTAATAAATCCCCACATTTCATATCGCAATCAAACTCTTGCCCAACATCGCTCCAATGGAACAACGATTGATCACCCTCAAATCTCTTGACAAAGATCGATGATCCTCTTTACAACACAATGAATAATCCAAGAAAGAATCCAAAGGATTCTTCGATTCCCAAGTCAACCTTCACTCCTTTAATGAAGGCAACCTGGTATTGGCATATGGCATTGCTCATGACACATTGGACCACAAAACATTTGAATGCCTTTGGTGGGGCCCTTTCATCATTCGTCATTTCCTTTCTATGGGAACCTACATTCTGACCCACCAAGATGGATCCACCCTCAAGGACCAAGTCAATGGGTTATACTTAAAACAATTCTACCCTTAATCATATCACTTCCCGAGGCAATTTCCCCAAGACCCTCGAGAACAGGTACACACGGTCATTAGAATTATTATCTAATAATTGTTATATGATCTTTATTTTCATATATTTTTCACGTCGGGTATTTGGATTTTGTGTGTGCATATATTGAAAATAACATGGCCCCTTCAGGTATATGTTCAACATTGGCACACACTCACACTCTCTGCAAATATATGCATATCTTAGTTAAACCCCTCGATATTTACCCTTCGTATCCCCATATCCAACTCTACAGTACCATCACCTCTATTACATTCAGGCATTGTCAACCTGTAGCATTCTCACCTTCATGAGTCATCCCAAAAATATTTTCCCTTGTAAATCGAAACTCATGCCACTCTTTCCCCTTAGGATTGGGGAGTCCTGATAGTCCTACATCTCAGAGAATGAGCCTCATACTTCTTCTCATCATATTCCTAGCTTACTCTTGATGGACTCCCAAATCATGTTGTTCTAGTTACATTAAATGCACCTCTGCATTATCATTAACCCCCCATCTCATCCAACATCAATTTCCCATATACAAGTTGATCCTCAATTCACCTACCTAGTACATAAACCCACCTACGGGGGCCACATCTTTCATCGCTTACATTCCACTACTTGCACCCTAAGTAGGCCAAGTCATACTTCACTGGGGAACCCATTTCTATATGTATTATCCAAACCAATTTTTCTTTATTCATTTCGTAATTGTATAAAGAACCTTTTTTTCATCAATTTCATATATGTTGGCCACATATCCAATGGTGTTTTTCCCTTAGAACACAAAAATCCATGTCACCCTTGGTTGGGGCATCCCACTTGCATAATCATCAATTCAAACTATATTTACCGTAGACAAAATCCCACCTATCACAGACATCCTTTTCCCAAACCTTTGTATTTTGACTTATCATATATCCCTTTGCAGTACTATCCATTCAACACAATTCACCTAATATTTAGTCGTCCCACTGAAACCAGTTCATGTTTTACAGTTGTTTCCATCATTCAATATACCCCCAACCAAGGGAATTTCTTGAGTCTCATATATCCTTAACTTTTTCCATGTTAACAGTTCATTCATATTTTCCTCCATCCAGTTCATGACGCCATTTTGATCAAATCGATATAAGCAAGCCATTTGTTTCTTGTAGTATTACCCCCCTTCTTGTTGACATTAACATAAGTTTCAAGGAGAGTGAAGTATCTTGGCTCTCATTACCTCATCAATGATGAGCCTTGGATGAAACAGAAAGAGTCGTCATTTCTTTTTTATTTAGTTTACCCCCACAACATTCGACATCAACACAATTTCATGTTACAGTGGGTCTTACTATGCTATTGTTTCATTTTTCAGTGACCGTCGAAGAACTATGAATTTGATAGGCCATCAATGACTCTGATTTTTTAACAAATTAAAACATTATCAATTTTTAAATTAAGAGCCAGTTGATTCCACTGAAGCATGATCTATTGTTATTGACCTTGCCCAGGGCAATGCAGATGTCCACTTCATCAACATTTTTTTAGTTAAGATTCAAGTTTCATGATACGAGCATGGGGCATGCTCACCTCATTTGTACAATTTTTATTTTATTTTATGGAGAATATTTGGTTTCCATATTGATCCAGGAGGTTCCAAAATTATAAAAAAATGATATTCTCAAATGCTAATGAAAATGACTTCATTATGTACATCTCAATGACATATTTCCAACGATGTGTAAATCACCTGAATCAAACACCGTATGACGAAGTTATGTATTTTAAAAATTTTGGAAAAAGAAAAGCTAATGGAAAAATGTGGTTGCCAAATGGTAGGCCCATAGGCTTCCATGTGGCCATCCTTACAATTGACAATTGACAGGGTGACTTCATGATGATGTCAGTATGATGACATGGCAGCACGAGAGGATGACACGTTTCACTTAGTTTTGGCATTTTTGGCACCCAGTTGGACCAGTAAAATGTTACCACGTGGCATCTGTACGATGACATGGAATCTGTATAGACCATGTGGCACCACTGAAGGGTGCCACATGGAATCCGTGTTGATGACATGGTAGCATTGTCATCATCCTAGTCAGTAGGTTGTATAGTATGGAACTAGTCAGGGTGCGCCAAGTGGCATCCGGTTGGCAAGTGACGTGGCACACATAGACCAATTAGGTGGTGCCACATGGCACTTTCGAGAAGGCTAGGATGGCCTTATCCAAAAATTTGTTAAGCCAACAGGAATCAAACCCATGACCTCCATGGGAGTATTTGAGGAATATTCCAATGCCTTAAATAGATTCTCCTACCAATTCACCAACGATTATGTTCAGTAAAACTATCTGGAATATTTATTTAAATGTTAATTAAATATGCCCCAAGAATAGGGGTTCGGGTGGCCAACCTAGCCCTATTTAAACCTACTGCCTGACCCAATGCAAACATTATGGAATTTTGTGCCATTTTTGAGAGTTCGTGCATCAAAGTTCATGCCAAGAACTTGGATTGAGTTCATTTTGGTCTCATTTTGTGTGCCCAAGTTCCTTGAGAGAAGTATAGAGTGTTTATACTCATTTTTCTCAGTTTTTCAAGAGGCGTATGATGATGAAGTCAGTTCTATACTAAAGTATTTTGTATGAAATTCTTAGTTCCATTTGTTGTGTATGAGAGCCATAGTCTCATTTTTCATGTAAAGGGGGGTCTTTGGTCACCTATTCATAACATAGTTGAATTTATACTCAATCTTCCCATAATTTTGAGAGGACTTCAGTGGTAACCTCAGTTTCTAGGTTTGAGAATCATAATGAAGTGTTTCTTCAAATTTTCCATTGTAATCCATCATTGTATCAAGCATTTGAGAATTAATACAACAATCTCACTGTTTGGAAGTGGACCTGGAGACATAGCCCACGATGGGTGAACTCAATTATCAAACTGTGTAATGAGCCTTGTTATTTGTTGTCTCTATTTCTCTATATTTTTTCATTCTTATTTCCGCAAGTTATATTTATCAGTTAAAGTTATAGGTCCAAAATTTCTTCGGTTGGGAGGTGTGATCCAGGAGGATCCAGAATGCTAAAAAATTGATCTTCTCAAATTCTAATGAAAATGACTTCATTGTGTATATCTCGATGAGATATTTTCAATTATGTGTAAATCACCTCAAATGGACGTCATATGAGGAAGTGATGGATTTTCAAAGTTTTGGCAAAAACAGGGAAAATGGAAAAATAGGGTTACCATGTGGCAGGCCCATAAGATGCCACATGGAAATCCATACAGTTGATAGTTGATAGGGTGAAATCATGATGATTTCATCATGTTGACATGGAAACATGAGAGGATGTCACATGTCACTCAGTTTTGGCATTTTCAGCACCCGGTTGGACTAGTAAAAAGTTTCCATGTGTCATTTGTACGATGAAGTGGCATCCATACAGTCCATATGGCACCAATTAAACGGTGCCATGTGGAATCCATGTGGATGATGTGGCATCCCTGTCAGTAGCCATGTCAATAGGCCATATAGTATGGAACCAGTCAGGGTGCACCAAGTAGCGCTTGGTTGGCAAGTGACATGGCACACGTGGATCAATCAGGTGGTACCACATGACACCTTCGATAAATCCAATATAGACTTATCTAAAAACAATTAAGACGATAGGAATCAAACCCGTGACCTCCACAGGAATATTTGGGGAATATTGCATAGCCTTAACTAGATGCTCCTACCAATGCGCCAATGGTTATGTTTGGTAAAACTAACGGGAATATTTATTTAAATGTTAATGAAATATTCCCCAAACATATAGAGGTCTGGGTGGCCGACCTATCCCTATTTAAACTTCATGCTTGACCCAATGTAGACATTATCAAATTGTGTGCCAAGTTGGAGCATGTGTGCATCGAAGTTCATGCCAAGAATTTGGATTGAGTTCATTTTGGTCTCATTTTGTGTGCCATAGAGTATGATGATGATGTTGGTATGTGCTAAAGTGTTGTGTATGAAAATAATAGTTTTTTTTTCGTGTATGAGATCCATAGTCTCATTTTGTGTCCAAAAGGGGGTATTTTGGCACCTATTCAAAACATAGTCGAGTTTATACTCATTCTTCTCAAAATTTCGAGAGAAATTTAGTGGTAACCTTTGTTTCTGGTTTTGAGCAACATAATTGAAGGGTGTACTCAAATTTTCCATTGTAATTCATTATTGTATCAACCATTTGAGCATTAATAGAGAAGTCTCACTATTTGGAAGCGAACCCAGAGACGTAGCCCAAGATGGGTGAACTTAGTTATCAAACAATGTAATGAGCCTTGTTATTTGTTGTCTCTATTTCTCTCTATTTTTTCATTCTTATTTCTGCAAGTTATATTTATTAGTTAATGAACTTTATGGATATCTAAATGTTTTCACGTGATATTTTGCAAATAGTCATAACGATCTTATTTTCCCGAATATGTTTGTATGTTTAGTGTCTTCTTAAGAAATAATTGACATCTAAGAATTTTTGGATCACATATTATTCCCCTCTCCCTTCAATGGATCGCTCTAACAGTTCCTCAATACAAAGTCTCCAACTCTTCTACACAATTACATCACCGCCAAAATAAACAATGATGTATTTCAGCTATACGTATGCTCCTAACCTCACACATTAGGGGGAATCTATTATCACTGAACAATTGCTCATAGAAATATAGGAAATGGTTGAAGAAAATACCAACACAACATATCAATCAACATACCTCAAGCATTTACATAACCTATCAAACCAGCAACCAAAACTATACAAATAGTCCTTCAATTTCAGCACAATTTACCCCAAGCTTGCTTGCACACATCTGTGTAGGCCAACACAATGTTGAATGCACAAATTGTCTGGTATGCACTTATGCCTCCAAAAGAACCTGCGCTAATGTGAAAATGCCACACCAAGGTAGTTGGTCAGGCCTCAACCACTTCCAGGTCAAAGTGTACCATGACAAGACTCCAAAATCATCCCAAAATCTATCTTTGGGGCCATTGAAGGGATGGGAAGTACCTTCAAAGGGATCTCATTCACACTACAAGAAAGTTATGAAACATTTCGCATCAGTCCTATAAATACATGACCAAGTTATGAAAACAAAGAGAATAATTTTGAGTATTGTTATGATGTTCATTTGGTTTTAGAGAAGCCATCATTCTCTTAGAGATATTTGAGCATTCATAACTAGTGTTTTTCTTCTCACCTCTTGAGAAGTTCAACCCTCAATTCTTCACCATTGTATTTGCATTATTAGAATAAAGAGAAATTTTTAATTGGAGGACTCAAGAGCCATCCCAAGGAGGAAGAGGGGACTCATATGTTCCCATACTTCTCTTATATGTTATCAATTAGAAGATCAATCCTATTGGTAGATATTTTTTTGTGTCATTTGTAAGTTTTTATTTGAAGTTCTATGCATGCTTAGTCTAGTTTAGTTTTCTTGTTATTTCATTTTTTTTTATCTATGGTTGATCCACTAATCAACTAACCATTTTCTATATTGTCTTGTTGACCTAACAAGGAAAATAAGTGCATGGTTTTTGCTCACCCAAGTGGAAAAACAAGAACTACAGCAGGCTTCATGGTGTGCCTAAGGAAATTGTTTCTAATAGAGGTCCCAAGTTCACATCAAACTTTTGGAAGGGATTATTCAAAGCATTTGGGACAAAATTGAATTTCAGAAAATCTTATCATCTAGAATGAGATGGGAAAATAGAGAGGGTCAATAATGATTGAAGATATGTTGAATATGTATGTGATGGATAAATGATCAAAATGAGAGTATTACCTACACTTGGTTGAGTTTTATTATAGTAATGGGTATCAATAATCTTAGAAGATGAACCCATTTGAGGGATTATATGGAAGAAAGTGAAATACACTAGTGAGCAGGACAACCCAACATAAAGAGTGGTAGTTGGGATAGAATTTTTTTCGGAAATGGAAGAAGAGATGGTGAAAATAAAGCATAATTGAAAGGATGCTGAAGATAGATAGAAAATCTATGCAGATAAGGGAAAAAATCAAAGATATTTTAAATTGGATGACCATGTGTTCTTAAAAGTGAAGGCCAACAAAAGTTCCCTATAGTTGGGAGATTGTTCAAATCTAGGAGTGAGATATTATGGACCCTTTGAAATCCCGAAGAGGATTTTTCCTGTTGCATACATTCTTTCACTACCTACATCCATCTGCATTCATAACGTATTCCATGTTTCTTTACTTAAAAAGTATGTACATGATGCTAATAATGTAATTGATTGGAATGTGATTCAGGTGGAACAAGAAGGAGACTTACGAGTTCATTGGGTGTGCATATTGGATCAAAAATTCAAGCTACTCTGCAATCGAGAAATAGGGCTAGTAAAGGTCCAATGGACCTATTACAGTGTTGAAGATGTAGCCTAGGAGAATCAAGATTCCATGTGGGAATATTACATGTATATTTTTTAATATTTTGGATTGTACATGTGTGTATAATGCACCAAGGACAATGCATAAATAACGGGGAGGGGAATGTAATACCTATAGGAAAAACCCCAATTTTGAATGTACATATAGGTTGGTTAGCCAGGATATTTTGGGTCAGAGTGTCTTTGAATATATGTTTTGAGGACATAGTTCATGTGTTATTAATAGGATTGAGAGCCTGGATGATAAAATACCAATGATCTTATCATAGTAATATTAAACACACTGAATATTAATAGAAATACATCATTGTTGCAGACCAACAAGACAAAAGAGTATGGGGGGATAGAACTTCACTAGAGAGAAAGGGGTATAAGAGTCTAGGAAAAGGGGATAATCCAAGGGGCCTTAATTCAAGAAAATATTATATTAATATTTCCTAAAGTCTATAACAACCACATTGATGTGGCCACGAGTGAAGTGAATTTTTTTTTTGTTTTGTAGATATAAGGGAATGAAGGGAACGACAACAAAAGTTTGACCACACCCCAGACAACGAACAAAAGCATGCAACCTAGGTAACAGGAAACTACGACACCACGCATAGACATAAGGGCAACTGGGAAAACATGCACAAAATAACAAGGAGGATGACTACCCTCCCGACTCAACACGACCACACCTACAAGATAAGGGAAAACATACCCATCCGGACATCCCTACCTAGACGAACAAAGACTAGAACCTCAAGGCACACGAACCTAATGCCTGAATGCGTTCGACCCTTGCACCAAAGGCAACTTGCATGCTCGACAACACTCACACCAAGGCACCTACTCCAACCAATATCGCGTTCTCCATTATCCCCCTAGGGCACGCCATGATCCCCTCATCAAGAAGCATGTCATTCCCAGGTGATAGATGCGTCGATAACCTTGGCGCAACACATCCTATCTAGACCAAGGGATCTAGATAAATCTGATGCACTAGGAACCGAATATAGAGAAGAAACCACCCACATACCCCAACAACAGGTCGACGAAGCGCCAGAACGGAGACAAGGGATGACGCAAGACAAAATTCCGACATCGTCCATGACCCAACCAATCCCCCAATCTAACTAGTCAATGATTACAATCTATTTTAACACGAGTTTCCATTCTAGATGGGGCACGTCTAAGTTACAACTAGTCATTAACTTAAATAACAACATTAACAATCTTAAGGTAAAGTGTTATCACTATAACGCTTATGAAAAATTAAATCTCAACATGTAGTCTAGTTATACTAACCGAACTAACAATGCTAGCTGTCTACTATCATTGAGAAGGAAACTGCTTACTATTAACATTGTTGTAGCATTTTATCAAGGCAAATAACATAGCAATTATGTAACAATTAATATAGCAGTTAACAAGGCAGTTAACATAATGAATAACATAACAATTAATTTAGCAATAACCAGATAGTTTACATGACTGTTGTCATAACAATTAATATAACAATAACAAGGCATTTAACGTGTTAGTTAACATGCAATTGATATATCAGTAACAAGGCAATTCACATGACTATTAACATAACAATTAATAGCACAATAAAAAATCAATTTACCTAAGTGTTAACCATTTAACTCGTTGTGGCATTTAATCAATAAGAATGAATCTGCTGACCATTAACATTGATGTAGCAATTGTCTCGGCTATTAATAAGGCAACTAATATAACATTTAGTATTGCAATTAACATGGCGATTAACCATTATTTTCATTTGCAGGTTAAAGGGGCAGTCAACAATTGAGGCAAACTCGAGGCCTTTCAACTGCAAACGCAGCCCACAATTGGTGGTGAATTCAGGGTGGATAACAGGAAAAACAGTCATCTAAATCATGGCAATTTCGTGGTCAATTAAGGCGGCAACACAGCCAATTTCTAATTATCAAAAACATGGTTATTCTATCAAGTAAAGTTATTATTTAAATGGCTAAATCGTGGGTGATTTCTAGAACAACACAGTCAACTTCTGATTATCAAAAACGTGGTCATTCCAGCAAGTAAAGTTATGATTTAAATGGCTAAAATCGTGGGTGAATTCTATAGCAACACAATCAACTTCTGATTATCAAAAACGTGGTCATTCCAGCAAGTAAAGTTATGATTTAAATGGATAAATCGTGGGTGATTTCTACAACAACACAGTCAACTTCTAATTATCAAAAACGTGGCCATTCCGGCAAGTAAAGTTATGATTTAAATGGCTAAATCGTGGGTGATTTCTAAAGCAACACAGTCAACTTCTAAGTATCAAAAACGTGGCCATTCTGGCAAGTAAAGTTATGATTTAAATGGCTAAAATCGTGGGTGATTTCTACAGCAACACAATCAACTTCTAATTATCAAAAACGTGGTCATTCCAGCAAGTAAATTTATGATTTAAATGGCTAAAATCGTGGGTGATTTCTACATCCACTCAGAAAATAGCTGGGAGCAATTTTGTATGTGGTCAAGTCTGGTAATAAAAACCTGTGTAATAAAATCATGATGGTATAACAGTGGCAACCGTGCAGAAATAAAAATCCGCATGAAACGCAGATAGTGATAAACATTTTCAAATGCCTGGGATACCAATACAAAATGCATACATGAATCAATTTGTTTTTTGATTTCCCAAATACCCATACAAAATGCAAACATGAATCAATCTGTGCTTCCATTGCCAGAATACCAATACAAAATGCATACATGAATCAATTCATTTTTCCATTGCCAGAATACCAATACAAAATGAAGACATGAACCAATGCATGTTTCCATTGCCAGAATACCAATACAAAATGCAAACATGAATCAATTCGTTTTTCCATTGCCGGAATACCAATACAAAATGCAGACATGAATCAATTCATTTTTCCATTACCAGAATACCAATATAAAATGCAGACAACAGTAAGAGAACCGAAAGGATCCAATTAGCCAAGGACAACAACGCGGGTAGACGGCTGATAGGTTCGTCCTTCGCTCATCATCCTCACACAGAAAGGCAGGGCATTGAGATCCATAGGTCTATTAATGTCGAAGCGATGAACATAGATCATGATCCTGTCCGACTACCCAGGTGAGGACTGATGAGCTAGGGATGATAGGTAAAACCAACACAATGGTCACAATCAAACCTCACAAGGAGGTCAAGACATGCGGGGAAATGAAGTCCATGGGAGTCAATCAATCATCGCGCTAGGCTATGGAAGAAATTCAGTCATCAATATAGACAATCAGTTTACTTACTCCATTAAACATGCATATCCCAACATAAATCCTACAACAATCTACCATACAAAAATGAAGAGAGTGTACCATTGCCAATCGCCCGCTCTGAGTGACGTCCCGTGCTACGTGAAAATACCACTTGCCGACTGACGAGACTTCATCGGTACCTCCCAGCCAATGCTAGGGGTACTCTTATTACCCCTTAGCCCCCCGAGCCACAAAGGGTCCACACACACTTTCCAGAGATTCAGCTAGCTCTTAGATCGCCTCGCAAGGTCGAGCTACCACTCCTCACCGAGCTGGGTATCCCAACTCCCACAAGCTAAGTCATTCAAATTTAGATTTTTGTAGCATAACATTACACAAACAGAAGAGATCCTTCATCCTTCTCCTCCCTCCATTATATAGAGTTTCCAAGTCCTTTACCTTCCCAAAATCCCTTTTAATTTAATGTTTAATAAATTAAATCCTAAAAATCCTCCCCGTACAAATGTCACCCATCCCCTTCATTCCTCCATAAATTAATTTCTTTAATTAATTAATTACCCCTATTTCCCTCACCCACCTAGAGTCACTCCTAGAATTGCTCCTAGGTGTCTCCAAAATCCCTTACAGGTTTTAATGATTTTCCCCATTATTAATTTGCTAGTTCAGTTTAAAATTAGAAAGCTCTTAAATGTTAGATACCTTACTAAGTTTGACTTTCTTCTTTTTCCCTTGTGTTTCCCTTTTCTTTTTATGTTTCCCTCTTTTCTTAGTTTCCTAAATATTTTAGATTTCCCTCTTTCCCCTTTTCATATAGAAATCAAATTGGCAGGTGTAGAAATTAACCCTTTTCTTTTTTTTTTTCCTTTTTCCTTTTTAATTAATAAATTTTAAATTATCATAAAATAATAAAACAATTATTTCCCTTTTTAAATTTCTTCCTAACAGATTTTTATGAATCATTTGAATTTCTTACCCCCTTCTTGTTACAAGATTTAACGAAGATTATAATTATTATTTATGTTGTTTTTATTTTTATTTTATATATATATATATATATTAAAATATAAAATTTTACCACTAGCATAATTTAGACCTAGACCTTAAATTTTTGTGTTGGGCGACATTTTATTAGGGAAATTGTTTTAAAAATTCTTATCACATTATTCTTCCTAAGGCCATCTAGGTTCATTCATTTATCGTTAACAACGCAACGTGCCCTTCAGGACACACTAGGTGCTTCAAGGGTGCCACTCGCCTCATCTGTTCCCTTGCGCGATGTGCCCTTCAGGACGCACCATGTGCTCCAAGGGTGCCACTCTTCTCTTTCCATTTTTCTTGCGCGACGTGCCCTTCAGGATGCACTACGTGCTCCAAGGGTGACACTCACCTCTTGACTGACTTGGTAGACATCAAAAACCCCTAGAGTCAATACTCCGTCAGGTGAACTTGTGGGAGACTAAGGGCCTCTAAGGAATAAGGCCCCCGCCTTATTGCACGCCCCTTAGAATCATCGTGAGCGACTGTCGCAGTCTACCCTCATGACATCTTGGGCCCTCTCGAACTAGGTAAACGTTAACCTCCAGTTTGATCCACGACGGGACTGTTAGTAGGCATTGGTAGGGCTGTTGTCCAAACCACTCCCTCAACTTCTCTGGTAGTCATGCGTGACCCCTTTACTCCACATGTGAGTCTGTTCGGCAAGCTATCGTCAGCCTGCATCATCAACGAATCATGTCAGAATATATCCATATCATATCATCTAATCAGATGCACTAATATCACATATAAAACAATCAAACCCCAATGGTACACTCCCCGAATTGATCTGGATTCCAAGGGGTTCCATCAATGCCTCTGCATCCTTGAGGTCCAAGATCCTGCACACTCAGTAAAACCGAGTCAATAGCACCTGTCTATGTCAATGCAGTAAAACAACAAGTCATCAACCCATAATGCCTCATAATCAAAATAAATGTTTTAATAACATAAAATCCGGATCACTTCCGAGCAAGTGTCCTCAAAGAATAAGTTCACTCAGTGTGCAAGAGAGGGATGTTACATAAACCCCCTCTTGGTCTAAACTTCATCTCGAATTTTTACAGTAAAAATTTTGAAATAAAGTGTATCACAGTATCATAAGTCTATCTATTAAACAAAAATGGAAACTGCTGGCACATATCATATGTGTCCTCCCAGGTCGTCGAGTGTGGACTATAGTTGTCCCACTGGACCTTGACCTGCTCTACCGTTTGACGTTGTAGCTGTCGAATGCAATGATCCAAAACTTGGATCGGCTCAGTCGTGAGCGCCCGCTCATCCAACACCTGCAAGGAACTCATGTCAATAACATGTGTAGGATCACTAATATAATGTCTCAAAACAGATACATGAAAAACATCGTGCATATGCCTCAAATAATTAGGCAAGGCCAGTCGATAGGCCATAGGCCCCTTTCTCTCCACAATCTCAAAAAGTCCCATGAAACTAGGAGAGATCTTATCTCCTTTTCCAAACTTGATCAAACTATTATGCGATCTAACCTGCAAGAAGACTCGATCGCCAACCTCGTAACTATGGTCGACGCGCATCGACATAACTCTTCTTCCAATCCTGTGCTTTTTTAATCCTTTGTCTTATTGTTTTCATTTGCTCTTCCATTTCTTGTATCACTTCTGGTCCCACCAGGACCCTATCCTCAATCTGATCCCAACTCAAGGGCATCCGACACGGTCGCCCATAAAGAAACGTGAAAGGTTTCATCTTAATGGTGCCTTGGTAACTGTTGTTATAAGTGAATTCTACTAGTGGCAAGAATTCTTCCCAACGCTTTTGTTGGTCCATCACGTACATGTGCAACATGTCCTCCAAGGTATGGTTCGTTCGTTCAGTCTACCCATTAGTCTTCGGGTGGTACCCATTACTGAAGTTAAGTTGGGTTCCCAAGGCCTCTTGGAAGCTCATCCAAAATCATCCAATAAACATCGATCCTCGATCGGATATAATCCTCTTAGGCATGCCATGCAACATCACAATCTCACTGATGAAAACTCTAGCTATGTTAGGTGCCAGATACGTCGTACGCATAGGAATAAAGTGAGCACTCTTTTTCAGAGTGTCTACTACTATGAAAATCGAGTAGTGTTTCCTTTCCATCAGTGGCAATCCAACAATAAAATCCATCGAAATAACCTCCCATTTCAATTCTGAAATAGCGTGTGGCTGTAGTAATCATGTTGGATGTCTATGTTCAACCTTCACTTGCTGACATTATAAACATCGGGCCACATAGTTGACTATATCTGCCTTCATTCCCTTCCAGAAGAATAAGGGTCTAACGTCTGCCCTCATCTTCATGACTCTCAGGTGAGCCATGTAAACTGCTCTATGAGCTTCTCTTAGGATCAACATCCTCAATGCGTCGTTCAGTGGTAGATAAATATGATCTTTTAAACCACAATAAACCATCGCTATCAAATGAAAATCCTTCAAATCTTGGTACCATCGTTGTGTTTTGTCCGATAAAACCATCAACCTATTTGTACCAGTCATCGTCATGTTGTAAAGTTAGAATCTTTTCACATAGATTCGTCTGAAGAGGCAGTGCCGAAAATATGCGTGGTCTCCAACTCAATGCACCTGCCACTCAGTTCATTGTTCCTTTTATGTAAGTAATCTCCAAGTCGTACTCGCTAAGCAATTCTGACCAACGTTGTTGTCGCGCGTTCAGGTCACTTTGCATAAATATGTGTTGTAGTCCACAGTGGTCTGTTTTTAGTTCAAACTTTCATCCAACAAGGTAGTGTCTCCAAAACTTCAACGCATAAACGATGGCTAACAACTCCAAGTCATGCATCACGTAGTTCTCCTCATGCCTTCTGAGTTTCCTCGAGATGTAAGCAATCACTCATTCGTCTTGCATCAAGAATCCACCTAAGCCTTCCTTGGATGCGTCGGTGCATACCAATAATTCTGCATCCATGTTAGGGACCTTTAGTATTGATCCTATTGTCAATAGCTCCTTGAGCCTCCAAAAAGATTCCGCGCATTTCTCGGTCCAAACAAACTTCTTGTTTTTCTTCTGTAATTTCGTGATCGGATTTGCTATCTTTGAAAATCCCTCAACAAACCGTCGATAGTATCCTGCTAGACCCATGAAGCTACGTACTTTTGTGACATTCGTCGGCGTAGGCCATTCCATAATAGCCTCGACCTTGGATGGATCCACGGTGATACCTTCACCAAAAATGACATGCCCTAAGTAGTGAATCTTCAATTGATAAATGAGCATTTGGACAACTTCCCATACAATTTGTGCTCTCGCAAACACTGTAGTACCAAGCGTAAGTTCTCATCATGCTCCTCCATCGTCCGAGAGTAAATCAAAATATCATCAATGAATACTTGGACGAACTTGTCCAAGTGCTCGTGAAACACCTCATTCATCAAACTCATGAATACCCCTGGGGCATTCATTTGTCCAAACGGTAAAATAGTAAACTCGTAATGTCCAAACATCATATTAAAGGTGATCTTAGGGACATCATCCACCTTGATTCGTAACTGATGATACCCTGATTGCAAATTGATATTTGAGAACACCGTCGCACCCTTCATCTGATCGAACAGATCATCAATCCTCGGCAATAGATATTGATTCTTGATCGTGTCCTTGTTCAATTGACAGTAGTCAATGCAGAGCCTCCATGACCCATCCTTCTTTCATATGAAAATAACAGGCGCACCCCATGGTGACACACTGGGACGTATCAGTCCTAGGTGCAGCAATTCCTTTAGTTTCATTCTCAACTCTTGTAACTCCGGGGTCGACATTCGATAAGGCGTTCTGGCTATCGGTTCACTTCATGTTTTAGGTCTATAGTAAACTCCAATTCACTCTCTAGCGGAATCCCAGGTAACTCCTCTGAAAAGACGTCTGCAAACTCTCTCACCGTCGAAAGGTGTTCTAAACCTTCCGCTACTCCCTTCTTGTTTAGCGCAAGGATCGCATAAAGCTTACATCCCTTGCACATGCTCTTTTGAAGCTGCAAGGAAGAGATGAACCTCAAATAAACTCCTTGGTTCCGGCCTAAAATCACACGTCTCTATCCCTCATCATCGACCAAGCTCAACCATTTCGTCTTGCAGTTGAGTATTGCCTCATGTGATTCCAACCAGTCCATACTGATCACGACGTCATAAGATCCTAAGATTGTGACGTACAAGTTGGCCCTGGTGACAAACTCTCCCAGGTTAAGGATACAGCCCGTAACCTTTCCTCCAACCTTTTGTTTGGCTCCCAAGGCCATCTCTATGAAGCTAAACTCATCCTGTTCAACTTCCTTTACCTTAATCCTTTTTTGCGCTGCAACAGAAATGAAACTCTTAGTAGCATCGGGATCTATCAAAATATTGAGGGTCTGGTTAGCGATGATACCCATCATCTCAAGAATAGTTGATTGATGCTCTCCCTAGCAGTTATTCATCGTTGAATGAATCTGATGGGCCTTGCCCAAATCTCCCACGGCAGTGGGTCCGATTGATCCATATGCTCTAGTCCTCTCCACAGGGCAATCACACTGGTAGTGTGGCTCCCCACACGTCCAACACCCCTTCTTCGGCCCAATATTGATGGTAACCTAAGTAGAAGATGACAGCTCATTGGCCTCGAATCCTGGTTTGTTCTGCTGAACAGGCCTAAACTATTGTTGTTGTGGTCGACACTGCTGCTGATGGTGTGGTCCCCGATAAGGTGTCCGTTGTTGAGGCATTGGTCATCGAGATGTAGTGAATGTGGATCCCCTCTAGAAGCCACGATATCTTGGTGTATTTCTGGTTGGTGTTTGATGTTGTTGTGCACTAGATGACACCTACCCTATTGGTCTCGCTAGAGTCCTAGTCTGACCCCCACTGATAAGCTCCTCCTCTACTATGAGGGCCTTCTGGACGACATCATGCAAGGTTTGAGGAATAAAAATCCTAACCTTTGCACGTATGTTGTCGTTAAGGCCGAACACGAACCTGTTGACCTTAATTTTCTCAGTGTTAAGATGCGGAGCATACCAGAGCAGCTCCATAAAATGGGCCTCGTAATCGGGCACCGTACGACCGCCCTGTCGTAAGGCATTGAACTCATTGAGCTGACACTCAATGAATTCCTCTGATAGGTACCTCTCTTGGAACCGTTCCTCGAATAGTTCCCATGACACGTCTTCGACGGTCATGTTCAGTTGTGGTAGGAGTGTCTTCCACCATAGAAGAGTGCTCCCCTTTAATTGAAATACCGCCATGTGGACCTTCATGTTGGAGGTATAATCACGAAGTGCAAAGCACATCACCATATTCTCCAAACATGCCTTGGTGGCTGCGTCATCCTGGGCACCAAAGAACTCAGGAAATTTGACCTTTTCAAGTTCACGGTGAATGCTACCAGTATCGACCGGGGCGTGTGGTGGACCATCAGGAGGTGCCGGTGCTCTGGCCTCATCTCTGTCTAAATAGATGATCAGTGTCTTAGACATGTGCTGAAAATATCTCATCATTCTGACCACATCGCTAACTACTATTTGCTCCTGCTCGACAACCTGTTCGTCTCCCTGGGGGTTAGACCCCTCAGGCATGGATTGTTATACATGAAATTTTCACACCTAGGTACCTCGCCCTAAGTGTCGTAAAGTGTTGTATAAGTGTCGCATACACCTTGACACCATGGAATAACCTATGTCACAATCCCTAGTCAAGGTGGAGGAGGGATATATTACATGAAGGCCAAAATACCAAGTACACATGAATTATTATTAATATTCATGGAAAAGAAATTGATTAAGTATGAGAATCAAGTGCACATGAATTATTATTAATATTCATGAAAAAGAAAGTAATTAAGTGTGAGAATCCACCTCACATTTGGTTTCCTATTTTTTAGGGAAGGTGGAGGATCTCATGGATGGTTGAAATATTTCCTCCTTAAAATCCTTGAGAGATATTTCCTTCCCAAAATCCTTAAGAGATATTTTCTCTCTAAATATATTAGAGATCCCTTTCTTAGTGGATCTGATGAGAGATTCTCTCAATGGTGGTTAAGTCTCCAAATCTTATATAATGAGGGATTTCCATGGAGGAGGGGGAATGGAGATTGAGAATTATACCAAACTTATGATCTCATGAGTGGTATTGGAACATCGACATTCTGTGTGTGGACTGTTTAAGCAAGGGTTTGGACAAGGGGAAATTGATGAAGCTGTTGCACTCACATCTGTAGTTGTAAGTTTTCTTCATTGTTGTTCTCATTAATATAATATGCTTGGCCTGTTTCTTTCAATTATGTGTTTGATCTCACATGAATTTGTCTCTAATAGATATATCTATTTCGAGCTAATATCAGTATAGTAGGAAGTTGTTTGTACTTTTGTTTGTCTACGGGGCTTATCGAGGAGTTTAAGATTGGAGCTCAA
>ML814930.1:17445-30779 GCA_009831015.1 Picea engelmannii | reverse complement strand
AATCCTCCATCTGGACCACTTCAGATTGAGAAACCTGATTTCGACTCTATCTTACACCCTCCTAAGAGAACTATATGTAAAGCTACCTTTAATCCCAATTCATGTGCCGCCCAGAACTATAACATTGTTGAAGATTTGGCTCAAGCACCATGTTCTATGTCTGTGTTAGAAGTTCTACAGCACTACCCCAGTCAACATAGAATGCTCTTGGCTGCTATTGGCGTTGTTGATCTTGAGTCGTCCAACCATATCATGTTTAACCTAGACAATTATGCGTCTTGACTCACTCACCAACTTTATTTTCAAGTTGATGTTGTTGTTCACAATCAACAAATCCACCGAACTATTCTAGATGAGGGAGCCTCAACTTGTGTCATGTCTTTGGTGTGTTGGAAAGGTTTAAAATAACCCACACTTAACAAATACCCAATTATGTTACGCGCCTTCGATGGGCGAGGTTTTCATCCCAATGGGATTTTATAGTCCCTGCCCATCCAATTGGGTGGAAAAACTATTACTGTTGATGTCGAGGTGGTCGATGCTCCCCTCGATTACAACTTGTTACTTGGAATAAGTTGGTTTTATGCTATGACTGACGTTGACTCATCAGGGAAAAATTGTCACTGTTGATCAGTTGGATTTCTGTACGATCGATGCTCGCGCTCCTGCTACCAACAATATTCCTTTCTTGGGAGACCACAAGATCACGTATGAAATCATTGGTGTTGGCTTACTAAAATATTCTAGCCTCATGGGTACCGTCCCTACACCACTTCCACCGACTACACATCAAATTGCCACCGTCGATTTGATTTCGACCATGGCTTATCGATCTTTGGAATCATCTGACCTTTGGATTGTACCTCATCCATTAGAATTCGATGCACTAGGTGACACCATGCCACTTAGTCCAGCCGAACCATCATACGTTTCTATCCAATCTGCTTCTCCCTTGCCGGATGACCAACATCTATTGGCACCCGACAGTTCCTTGATGCAATCACGGTTGAGTTCCTTGTTGTCTGCGATCGACTACATTTCCCTAATTTTTCCTTTTGATGAATCTATTCCAGAAATGCTTCACATTGACAAGTTACCTCAGGATAATAACCATCACCGATCCTCTTTTCTTCCCCCTCGTGAAGAAATTTGGGAAGATATACACTCTATCTCCCCTCCTGGTGTTGATTTTCCATCATCTCCCATGATTTCAACTTCCGATGATTTGGATCCGGTAGTGGACATGGTGATTTCTTTGGTAGGGTTATTGGAGCCTGATCTCCTTACCCCTATTGCGACCCTCGACATGTGTTCCTTCCCAAGTGATTATCTTCTGTCCAGCGAAGATCTCCTAGAAGCCATGACCGAGTTTTGTCCCTTGACATGGTATCCTTCCAGAGCATTATTCTCTTGGAAGACATGATCAAGAAGAGGCCAAGAGAATAGTTTCTCTTCTCTATGGCAAGCTTGTTAAAAAATGAAACAAAGGCCATGAGCATAGTTTCTCTTCTCTTTCACAAGATCGCTAAAAAATGAAACAAATTCCATGAGCATAGTTTCTCTTCTCTGTGGCAAACTCTTTAAAAAATGAAACAGAGGCCCTAAACATAGTTCTTTTCCTATGTCAAGCTCGTTAAAAAATGAAATAGTCACCTCTCTTGAACCTTCTTTTCATCCACCCTTCATCTTTTTTCTCATCTCGTAGAAAAATTGGTGACAACCTCAAAGTCGGTGAATGAATTGAAGCTTGGAGGGCATGTCTCCAGCCTTTGATGATCATTCTGGAGCTAAGCCACTAGCTTTCAAGATGGGGGCATACTGAGCTTAGTCTTTGTTCTTTCACGTTCTCGTAAATACATGAGAATGCATCCAGGTAAAATTTTATCTCTCTTTCGGACCTGTATGGATACACGAAAAAGGAACCCCCTGGAGTCGTCTTTAAGCTCTTTTCAGACTCTCTAAACACGAAAAGATTGTCGAGTGATCTTGCTTCCTTCCCCACTCATTAAAAGGTTTGAAATGGTGTCTTTCGAGTGATAATTTATCTCTTTTTCAGCCTCACAAGGCTAACATTACGAAAAAGGACAACATTGGAGTCATATTTAAGTTCTTTTCAGACTCTCTAAACATGAAAAGATTGTCGAGCGACCTTGTTCTCTTCATGCTCGTTAAAGTATTTGAAGAAAACATCTATTGAGAAATAGTTTATCTCTTTTTCGGTCTCATCAGACTACTTTATGAAAAAGTAACTAAGAGAGTTCTCTTTTAAGTGTTTTTCCAGACTCTATAATCATGAAAAACCTTCGATTTTTCTATCTTTGGACTCGTTAAACAAACATCGACAAGCCCATACGGGATCGAACCCTTACTTCTTCCAGTTCGTTAAACAAAGGAAGAGGAACTTACCAAAGGTGAGTTATATTGAGCATGTGTTACCCTCCTCAAGCTCATTAAATTAAAAACAGTTACTCGTCTATCTAGATGGGGGGGAAATTGAAGGAAGTAAGCCAAGCAGTTTTTTAGAACATTGCCAGTAACTCTTAGAGTCACCCTTAAACATGGCACTTTGTCTTTGCACACATATTAATATGCTTAACCTCTGCATTGAACCAATCCTATGATTTTTTCTTACTCCTTTGGGTCACCCAACGAAAGTCATAGTATCCACTGCATTATCATGTTTTGGTCCGTGTCATGTTTCTGCTATTATGCCTCAGTGTTCAAGGGAAGTATCCGCCTTGAGAGTCAACCATCACAAATATCTTGTCTCAATACCCGTGTCATTCCATGTTCATTTGATCTACCAATTACATCTCGGTGTCTATTTCGTGTCATTGATGGGGGATACATCAAGGCCCTCCTTCGATGAGTCCATTCCTATCAACTTCAACACATTATCCGGGAACTAGACTTAGAAACTAGTTAGTAATTTGGGACCTACATGCCTCAATGGTAGGCCTCCTCACATTCGACAGTGGGTTTACATCATTGACCTCTAATCAGATGATTCCACGGATGTTCGACTTCAACTTATCCATTCACATTCATTGGAATGTACTAGAGTACCTTGGGAATCATTGACATCAATGGTGACTTTCCTCATGCTTGTTAACGGTTTACATCATTGACTGGTAATCAAGTGGTTTCTGCCATGTTCGACATTAGGAAATCTATTCATATGGTTAGATTCATACTACATCGGGATCGGTAAGAAGACCCTGGGTTGAGTGATCACTCTGATATGTACTTTTCCCAGGTTGCGACAGAGTTTCTCTTGAACAATGACACATATATTGTCACATAGATCCACTTTGTATTGGTCATGGCTATGTCTTGTCATCTCATAGATCCACTGTGTATTCTTCGTGGCTACAATCAGTTCAGGTCATAGGAGTATAGATCCACACTGTATCCTCTGTGGTTATACCTTTTATCAATATAATTATGGATCTGCAGTGTATTTTATGGCAGCCATATCTTGTAAGTCTTTATCACCCAAGCATAGGTATGCCTGCCTTGGGTTTGAAACATGTTATAATATTTGTTGGATGTTTGTTTGCAACTTCTACTAGGTTCTCTGCATCTACACCCTTGCTCTATAGATTTGTAAAGTGTTTTGGCCATCATTCTCTCTTCTAGCCTCACACTTAAGGGGGCATTCTGTTACACATGAAATTTGCACACCTAGGTACCTCGCCCTAAGTATCGTAAAGTGTCGTATAAGTGTCGCATACACCTTGACACCATGGAATAACCTATGTCACAATCCCTAGTCAAGGTGGAGGAGGGATATATTACATGAAGGCCAAAATACCAAGTACACATGAATTATTATTAATATTCATGGAAAAGAAATGGATTAAGTGTGAGAATCAAGTGCACATTAATTATTATTAATATTCATGAAAAAGAAAGTAATTAAGTGTGAGAATCCACCTCACATTTGGTTTCCTATTTCTTAGGGAAGGTGGAGGATCTCATGGATGGTTGAAATATTTCCTCCTTAAAATCCTTGAGATATATTTCCTCCCCAAAATCCTTAAGAGATATTTTCTCCCTAAATATCTTAGAGATGCCTTTCTTAGTGGCTCTGATGAGAGATTCTCTCCATGGTGGTTAAGTCTCCAAATATTATATAATGAGGGATTTCCATGGAGGAAGGGGAATGGAGATTGAGAATTATACCAAACTTATGATCTCATGAGTGGTATTGGAACATCATCATTCTGTGTGTGGATTGTTTAAGCAAGGGTTTGGACAAGGGGAACTTGATGAAGCTGCTGCACTCACATCTATGGTTGTAAGTTTTCTTCATTGTTGTTCTCATCAATATAATATGCTTGGCTTGTTTCTTTCAATTTTGTGTTTGATCTCACATGAATTTGTCTCTAATAGATAGATCTATTTCGAGCTAATCTCAGTAGAGTAGGAAGTTGTTTGTACTTTTGTTTGTCTACAGGGCTTATCGAGGAGTTTAATATTGGAGCTCAACTCAGACCGTGCAGGGACAAACACCGGTAAAAAGGTACTTCTTTTCTCCTTCCTCCTCACACATTAGTTTATCTAGATCTAAAAGAAATCCAGTGTCCATGATAAGCATATTCTATCTTAAGAGTTAAGAGTCTAGCTCTCTAGAGGAGATCTACCTGTCCACAAGGAGATTTTCCTACAACATGGATGCTACTGGAGGCATCGCACCTCCTCTCGTAGAACCCCGTCGTCTACCTCCGCGACGTCCTCTAACCATGATTACCTGCATGAATACAAGTCAACTCAATTAGCAACATTATAATGAAATCATATCAACGAAAGTCGTAGAGATCCCAAGTCACGGGTTGAACCCGCTCTGATACCATATGTAACAACCACATTGATGCATCCATGGGCGAAGTGAATTTTTTTTTTGTTTTGAAGATATAAGGGCACGAAGGCAACAACAACAAAAGTTTTACCACACCCCGGACAACGAACAGAAACATGTAACCCAAGTAACAGGAAACTGCGACACCGCACACAGACACAAGGGGCAATCGGGCAAACATGCACAGAATAACAAGGAGGAGGACTACCCGCCCAAATCAACATGACCACACCTACAAGCTAAGGGACAACATCCCCATCCCGACATCATGGCCTAGAGGAACAAAGACTATAACCTCAAGGTGCTCGGACCTAACACCTGAAGGTGTTCGACCCTTGCACCAAAGGCAACTTGCATGCTCGACAACACTCACACCAAGGCACCTACTCCTACCAAGATAGCGTTCACCACTATCCTCCCAAGGCATGCCATGTACCCCTCATCAGGAAGCATGTTGTTCTCAGGTGATAGATGAGTCAATAACCTTGGCACAACACATCCTATCTAGACCAAGGGATCTAGATAAATCTGACGCACTAGGAATCGAATACAGAGAAGAAACCACCCCCATACCTCAACAACAGGTCAACAAAGTGCCAGAATGAATACGAGGGATGACGCAAGCCAAAATTTTGTCATCATCCACGACGCAAGCAATCCCCCAGTCTAACTAGTCAATGATTACAATCTATTTTAACACAAGTTGTGATTCTAGACGGGGCACGTCTAAGTTACAACTAGTCATTAACTTAAATAACAACATTATCAATCTTAAGGTAAAGTGTTATCATTATAACGCTTATGAACAATTAAATATCAACATGTAGTCTAGTTATACTGACCGAACTAACAATGATAGTTGTCTACTATCATTGAGAAGGAAACTTCTTACTATTAACATCATTGTAGCATTTTATCAAGGCAAATAACATAGTGGTTATGTAACAATTAATATAGCAGTTAACAAGGCAGTTAACATAATGAATAACATAACAATTAATTTAGCAATAACTAGATAGTTTACATGATTGTTGTCATAACAATTAATATAGAAATAACAAGGCATTTAACGTGTTAGTTAATATGCAATTGATATATCAGTAACAAGGCAATTCACATGACTGTTAACATAACAATTAATAGCACAATAACAAAGCAATTTACCTAACTGTTAACCATTTAACTCGTCGTGGCATTTAATCAATAAGAATGAATTTGCTGACCATTAACATTGTTGTAGAAATTGTTCTGGCTATTAATAAGGCAACTAATATAGCATTTAGTATTGCAATTAACATGGCGATTAACAAAAAAGGAAACGACCGACCATTAACCTTGCAATAGCAATTGTTCTGGCGTTTAATATGACTAACACATAACAATGAATCTAGCAATAACAAGGCAATTAATGGACCCAAGACATAGTTGTAGCCATTATTGTCGTTTCTAGGTTAAAGGGGCAATCAACAATTGAGGCAAATTCGAGGCCTTTCAACCGCAAACGCAACCCACAATTGGTGGCGAATTCGGGGTGGATAACAGGAAAAAAAGTCATCTAAATCATGGCAATTTTGTGGTCAATTAAGGTGGCAACACAGTCAATTTCTAATTATCAAAAACATGGTCATTCCAACAAGTAAAGTTATGATTTAAATGGCTAAATCGTGGGTGATTTCTACAGCAACAAAGTCAACTTCTGATTATCAAAAACGTGGTCATTCCAGCAAGTAAAGTTACGATTTAAATGGCTAAAATTGTGGGTGATTTCTACAACAACACAATCAACTTCTGATTATCAAAAACGTGGTCATTCCAACAAGTAAAGCTATTATTTAAATGGATAAATAGTGGGTGATTTCTACAGCAACATAGTCAACTTCTAATTATCAAAAACGTGGCCATTACAGGAAGTAAAGTTATGATTTAAATGGATAAATCATGGGTGATTTCTACATCAACACGGTCAACTTCTAATTATCAAAAACATGGCCATTCTAGCAAGTAAAGTTATGATTTAAATGGCTAAAATCATGGGTGATTTCTACAGCAACATAGTAAACTTCTGATTATCAAAAATGTGGTCATTCCAGCAAGTAAAGTTATGATTTAAATGGCTAAAACCGTGGGTGATTTCTACAGCCACTCAACAAACAGTTGGGAGCAATTTCGTGGGTGGTCAAGTCTGGTAATAAAAACCTGTGTAACAAAATTGTGATGGTATAACAGTGGAAACCGTGCAGAAATAAAAATTGGTAGGAAACACAGATAGTGATAAACGTTTTCAAACGCCTGGGATACCAATACAAAATGCATACATGAATCAATTCGTTTTTCCATTGCCCGAATACCATACAAAATGCAAATATGAATCAATCTGTGTTTCCATTGCCAGAATACCAATACAAAATGCAGACATGAACCAATTTGTTTTTCCATTGCCAGAATACCAATACAAAATGCAGACATGAAGCAATCCATGTTTCCATTGCCAGAATACCAATACAAAATGCAGACATGAATCAATTCATTTTTCCATTGCCAGAATACCAATACAAAATGCAGACATGAATCAATTCATTTTTCCATAGCCAAAATACCAATACAAAATGCAGACAACAGTAAGAGAACCGAAAGGATCCAATTAGCCAAGGAAAACAACAGAGGTAGATGGCTGATAGGTTCGTCCTTCTCTCATCATCCTCACACAGAAAGGTAGGGAATTGAGATCCATAGGTCTACTAACATCGAAGTGACGACCGTAGATTAGGCTCCTGCCCGACTGCCCAGGCGAGGACTGATGAGCTAGCGATGATAGGAAAAACCACCACAATGGTCACAATCAAACACCACAAGGAGGTCAAGACATGCGAGAAAACGAAGGCCATGGGAGTCAATCAATCATAGAGCTAGGCTATGGAAGAAATGCAGTCATCAATCTAGATAATCAATTTACTTACTCCATTAAACATGCAAATCCCAGCATAAATCCTACAACAATCTACCATACAAAAATGAAGAGAGCGTATCGTTGCTTGATCGCCCACTCTGAGTGACGGCCCACGTCCGACTGACGAGACTTCACTGGTACCTCCCATCCAATGCTAGGGGTACTCTTAATGAATTTCCCCATTATTAGTTCAGTTTAAAATTAGAAAGCTCTTAAATGCTAGATACCTTACTAAGTTTGACTTTCTACTTTTTCCCTTGTGTTTCCCTTTTCTTTTTATGTTTCCCTCTCTTCCTAGTTTCCTAAATATTTTAGATTTCCCTCTTTCCCCTTTTCATTTAGAACTCAAATTGGTAGGTGTAGAAATTAACCCTTTTCTTTTTTTTTTCCTTTTTCCTTTTTAATTAATAAACTTTAAATTATCATAAAATAATAAAACAATTATTTCCCTTTTTAAATTTTATCCTAACAGATTTTTATGAATCATTTGAATTACTTACCCCCTTCTTGTTGCAATATTTAACGAAGATTATAATTATTATTTATGTTGTTTTTATTTTTATTTTGTATATATATATATATATATATATATTTAAAAAGATAAAATTTTAACACTAGCATAATTTAGACCTGGACCTTCAATTTTCTTGTTGGGCGACATTTTATTAGGGAAATTGTTTTAAAAATTCTTATCACGTTATTCATCCTAAGGCCATCTAGGTTCATTCATTTATCATTAACAACGCGGCGTGCCCTTCAGGATGCACTAGGTGCTCCAAGGGTGCCACTCGCCTCATATGTTCCCTTGCACGACATGCCCTTCAGGACACACCACGTGCTCCAAGGGTGCCACTCACCTCTTTCCATTTTTCTTGCGTGACATGCCCTTCAGGATGCACCACATGCTCCAAGGGTGCCACTCACCTCTTGACTGACTTGGTAGACATCAAAAACCCCTGGAGTCAATACTCCGCCAGGTGAACTTGTGGGAGACTAAAGGCCTCTAAGGAATAAGGCCCCCACCTTATTTCATGCCCCTTAGAATCATCGTGAGAGACTGTCGCAGTCTTCCCTCACAGCATCGTGGGTCCTATCGAACTAGGTAAACATTGACCTACAGTTCCAGCCACAGCGGGAGTGCTAGTAGGTTGTGGCAGCGCTGCTGTCCAAACCTCTCCCTCAACTTCTCTTGTAGTCGTGCGTGATCCCTTTACTCCACATGTGAGTCTGTTCAGCAAGATATTGTCAACCTCCATCATCAACAAATCTTGTCAGAATATATCCATATCATATCATCTAATCAGATGCACTAATATCACCTATAAAACAATCAAACCCCAATGGTACACTCCCCAACTCAATCCGAAGTCCAAGGGGTTCCATCAATGCCTCTGCATCATCGAGGTCCAAGATCCTGCACACTGAGTAAAATTGAGTCAATAGCACTTGTCTATGTCAATGCATTAAAACAACAAGTCATCAACCCATAACGCCTCATAATCAAAATAAATGTTTTAATAACATAAAATCCGGATCACTTGCGAGCAAGTGTCCTCAAAGAATAAGTTCGCTCAATGCACAAGAGCGGAATGTTACAAAGTCTAAATCATAATATATCTTATTCTAAGTTCCTAAAGTGTGGAACGTATCCCCAAGTGGGGGCCATATAGTTCCCATCATGAAAAGTGTCATGTTGGGAACATGCAAATATATTGGGGGAACTTAGTGTATTTTGGGATCATGCTAATCATTCTCTCATCGTTCTCATTTCTCTCACATTCAATCTGTCATCCATCATTCATGTAACACCCTTGTTTCCCCCATCTTGTAAATATAACTATAACTTTCCAAAAGACTATGGGCAGACTAAATATCTGTGGATGTCGAAATTGATGAACCTTTTTGTTAAAAAAGGTAATGTATGTATTTATGTTATTAAATAAAATGGATAGTGTTGCATAAATTCTGAAAGGGGGGTTTTTCAAGATAGACCATGATGCTATGGGAGAGATGGTGAGGGGAACCAAAAATTGTTGAGATGACCCCCACCAAACCAGTACCTTACTGGATTTAATTTCTCAGACCCAGAACAATCCTCAGACCCATAAATGAATTACCAGTGAGGATGGTAGTTGGGAATCCCTCCTCAATATTTAAAGAGGAGATGGACATAGTAMTCATTTGCAAGTCTTCCTGACCTGACAATGAGATGGGGATTCATACCCATGCAATCTCGTTGAGGAAGGAAAGAAAGGAAGTGAATTCATGGGTAGAGGAGATCCACGAGGAATAGGAGTGGAGAGACCAATCTTCAAAAGAAGAAAGAGCACTTGCAGCTCTATGGTCTAGAGGAGAACTGAGAAACAAATTTGTTCTGGGTGCAAGAAGATGCTGGCATCATTTTCAGTCCAAGATGGTAAATGGGGTTGTAGAGAAGATGAATGACTATGGAAGCACTCATTGCAGACCCCCTTTCTTGGTAGAGAGAAAAATTTTGTGCCAAGTTCTTGTGGGAGGAGGAGAGTAACCTCCATCCCTAACTATTGTTGAGAAACAAGAAAGAGTCTCTCTCAGAGCATCATGATCTAGCTAGGGAGTGGCCAACGGTAAATCCGTTCAGGAGTGGTTGCGCCTATGGTTGGGTAGAAACAAGAACCCCTTTCAACAGTCTCTTCACGATTATGGTTTCTAATAAGTATTTTCATACTCTGTGTACTGGAATGGAAGTAATGGTTGAATGCCTATGTTTATGGTTAAATTTTACAGTGTTTGATCAATCATTTGAAATGATTTTTATTCTTCTATAAACTTATGTATTTACTTGGTCCCTGTTTACCTCTACTTGGCAGCAGGAGAAATATTAGACATGGGTCTTTAAAATAATTTAAGAACAAATCTATGATTTTTGCATTTGTTGAGAAACCCTTAGGGAAATCTTCCCAAGGAATGATTTCGTAATATAGGAGTCTGGGAAGACTTCACTGGAACACCTCAGTCATATCAAATTCTTAACTCACCCTTCACAGGTCACTAATTTTGAACTATATGGAAGGAGGGTGCCTTCTTCAAACCCTTCACCTATGTGACCAAGGGCTCATGTCCACGGTTTTAACCAAATTACATCTAAGTGTTGAGTGTGCAGGCTCGAGGATTTTCCAAGATTCCATATGACTAAGTTCTGGGGACCCTGTGCTAGGCCCAAAAGGAGCTAAGATTTTATGGCTTTGGAACTCCGGGAGTTCAAAGCTCTGAGGTTTTATGGCCTTACCACTCTCAAACTGGTAGAAGGAAACCTATCATTTCGGTTACCAACGAGGTTGACCGACATCTTGCATTTTCCCTAACCGTGACCGATGGACATGTCCCACCATTAAACCCTGACCCACTTACCAATCGCAAGGTCACACGAGCCATGGATCCAAGGGTATTCGAGATCCTCCCTGGACATTGGATCTACGCCAAGGTCAGTTTGGCATTAACTACTATGGGAGAATAGAGGTGTTATAGTACCAAAATCCCTGAAAACCAAAGTTGTGAATTAATGTGAGTCGTGGATCTAGGGAGTCCATTGAGAACCCCTCTTAACCTTATGATAAACCAGTGGAGGAACTCGCATACAACCCTTCATCAAAGTCCTACTTCGAGAGAGTGGATCTGTCATAACACCAAAACCCCCAAATTCCATAGCTGTGAATTAACTAGAACTGTAGATATAGGGAAGCTTTGAGATCTTCCCTAGCCGTTAGATCTATGCCAAGTTCAGTCTAGTGTTGACCACTCTGGGAGAAAGTGGGTGGTAATAAAGTGGAACACTTGAACACCGAATTCACAAAGTGATAAGAGCCGTAGATCTGAGTATGTTTAGGGATCTCCCATGACCGTAAGATCTAGATCGTGGTCAACTCGATAATGACCACTCCGGGAGAAAGGAGGAAGTCACACAAAAGATCCACAAATGTCAAAGTTACGAAGTAATGGAGGCTGTAGATCAATGGATCTATGTGGATGCATCTCGTCTGTGGGATCTAAGGGCATCATAAGGCTATCAGTCAAGAGTGACGTGGCATGTTCATGTCAGTTAGGGTGACATGGACCCACGTTTGATGTGCCACATGTCACCTTGATTCATATTTTTTGCAAACCCTATGTACCCATTATAACGAGACATGTGTCACCCACTGAGGAGGCCATGTGTCATCTCTACCTTACCGCATGTCACCACCCCTTGGCACATATTCAATTGGTCCATTTGGGGGATGGAGTACTCAGGACCCACATGTCCTTGCCTCTGCATTTAATACGCTGCCATGTGTAAGGGTGGACCCTTTAGGAGTTTGGGACTCCAAAGGATATGCACGTAGAAAGAAAAATGAGTGTTCAACGTTGAAGCATCAAACACTGAATTCCCCTTTATCTTATGTGTTAAACGAGGATCAAGTCTTGTCATTGGATTGGAAGTTGAATAGAATTCCACCTTCGATGTAGGAACTTTGGGGAATCTTTGAGACTTCGGGGAACTTGGGATGATATGAATGAGATGGACCCACGTGGACCTTGACTAATAGTGCCCAAAGAGCTTCAAGAGGCCATAACTTGCAATCCAGAGCTCGGATTTGAGCCTGGTAGCAGACGTTAGAAAGCTACGGTTGAGTAGAAGAGGATGGAGACTTAGAAAGGAGGAATTTAGACAATTAAGGAAATAAAAATTTCAATACCCCACTCGTAAAAAGGGTACTTAGGGGTCGGGTGTGTTACAATTCACAGTTGTACTTGGGAGCTACATCAATGATTGTAACTAGTAAACCTAGGTAGTTTGAGTTGAAGAATTGGGTTGTTAGGAATGTGTGCATACTATAGAAGCGAGTTGTCAGGCATGTGAGAATTATCTTTGGGTGAGACAACAACTAGGAATTTATTCTCTGTGTGCTAGGCATTATCTATATAAACTTGAGACTTTTTATCTAGCTTGTTGTTGAATCCCCAAAAGGGAAGTGGGACAATCAAAGGATTATTGAGTAAAGAAGGGGTGCACTTCTTGGTGTGGGATAGGTTGTGGGAAATGATAGGTTTTAGGCTAGTTTCTAAAGTTGGAACCTTGACCTGAGCTTAATTTGGCTATCTATTAGACCTTAGTTTGTCTTAGGAAGCCTCTACCTTGGTGGATTTTCTAGCCTCAACTCAGGGGTTACCTTTTGTTCAGATTTTATGAGCAATATATTATATGGCTAGGAGGAATGTCTAAGTTATGAAACCAGTCGGTGTTTTGATACAAAAGATAACTTTATTTTATGTGTTTTTGGTTTTACTATGTTTTTAGTTAAATTAATTATGTTGTGAATTAATTGTGTATAATTATGCATGTATATGTATGTTGTTAGATTACATAATTCTGCTCATTTTTAGAGACTTTTATTAATTCTATGGTATCAGAGAGGAGGAATTTTGTGTGGCATGTCCCATCTTGAGGTTGGCGATGATACACTCTCTCTCTCTCTCTCTCTCTCTCTCTCTCTCTCTCTCTCTCTC
>ML814929.1:77863-88304 GCA_009831015.1 Picea engelmannii | reverse complement strand
GACTCTGACCTGACAAAGACTTACAAGACCTTGCTGAAATACACCTTTGATATGTTGCCTCTTTATCACTGATGTGCTCCTCTATTACTTCACCCTCAACCTACATATGAAAACTCTGTTTCAAAATTGTGTTGCAAAACTGTGTTGCAAAACAGTGTTGCGAAACTGTATTGCAAAAACTGCATTGCAAAAACTGTGTTGAAGAGAGGATTCGACCTCTTCTTATATAGGCTGAAGAGGGGTAGAGGAGACGCTCGAAATAGTAACCTGATTGCATGCATTAGTCATAACTCAGCTTCATACTTTAGTTCGAACTTAGAACTAGACTTGAGATTGGTTACAACTCAGCATTACACTTTAGTTCAAACTTAAAACTAGACTTGAGATTGGTTACAACTCAGCATTACACTTTAGTTCGAACTTAGAACTATACTTGAGACTGACATGCTTTAGTTCGAACTTAGAACTAGACTTGAGACTGACATGCTTTAGTTCGAACTTAGAACTAGACTTAAGACTTTAGTTGCAACTCAACATTACACTTTAGTTCTAAGATAGAACTAGACTCAAGACTTTAGTTGCAACTCAACATTACTAAAATTGAAATAAACTCAAGACTTTAGTTGCAACTCAACATTACACTTTAGTTCTAACATAGAACTAGACTCAAGACTTTAGTTGCAACTCAACATTACACTTTAGTTCTAACATAAAACTAGACTCAAGACTTTAGTTACAACTCAACATTACACTTTAGTTCTAACATAGAACTAGACTCAAGACTTTAGTTACAACTCTTGACAAGGCAATTCGAAATTCTCTTCATGGTGGATAATGTTTACACGTGCCAACACACTAGATCAATACAATTACATCATTTGCAATATTAGGAATATCGTTTGTTTCTAGCTCATAGAAATTTTACATTCAACCTAAATTTTGCTAAATACCTTGACTTTTGTTCATGGCTCACAAGGTTTGACTAGGCTCACAGAGGTTTTCCCCCTGACTTTTGCTCTAGTCTGTCTATGCTCACAGAGGTTGTACGTTCCCCCTGACTTTTGCATTAGACTCACATAACATCTCGTTCGTCCTGAATTTTGGTTTGACTCACAGAGGTTGTCCATTCCCCCTGGCTTTTGTAAATAACTCACAAGACTAGTTGATTCTCCAAATCTCCCTGGCTAGCCTCAGGGTGGCCCATATGGCCTCTCATTGGAGAATGACTGTCGATGCTGCCAAATTTAACACGGTTTTGGCTTGGACTATCTCTTGGTTATGGTTTGGACTCTCTAATCAACGCTTGTTACTCTTGCTTGGTGCACTATCCTTGGAGAAAGGTGCACCACCCTTTGTTTGGCTATCTAGCCTAGGGTTTGCTTCTGGAATGATTCTCTGTCAAGGTTAAGGTGCTCGGGAGTGGCTTCGGCCTATGGTTGGGTGACAATAGTGATATTGTCTATGGTTAAACGAGCACATCCATTATATTCTAACAGGTTATGGACCCACACTATCTTCGGACAGTCTAACCGCTGGAAGATAGATTGGGAGGATTTGCTCAGTTGCAGTTGTAGTTGCAGCCAGTCTTTGTTGCAGCAACGAAACCCTAACCCTCTCATTGAGGCACCTTAAGTGAAGAGATTGACCTAATTTCTGGATAGACTAGTGCACCCTAGCCTAGTGCATCTCCTGGTACTCTCAACAAGCTAAGACGTCAAGTTTGAGTTTTTGGTCAAATCTAGGGTTGACCAAGCCAAAGTAGCCATGACTTACTCTATGAAGTCGGAAAACAAGTTAGAAGGAGCTTCTAACTTCATAGCATGGAAGACAAGGATTGATCTCATCCTTGGCAAGAATAAAGTGTTGGATATCGTGAAAGGAAAGATTATGGAACCAGAATTTGAAGAAGGAAAAGAGAAGGAACCGCAGAACATTGCAGTGATGAAGAAGTTCAAAGACAATGACATCGATGCCATGAGTATCATAGTGGATTCTACAAAAGACCACTTGATACCCTACATCTCCCATCTTGATTCGTCTAAGAAGATGTACGATGCCCTAACAAACCTGTTCTCAATCAGAAACATTGGACAAGTAATGAGTCTGAAGAATGAGCTTTGTGACATGAAGATGAATGATGATGACAACATAACATCATACTTTGTGAGGATCTCTCAGTTAAGAGATCAACTACAAGCTATTGAAGAAATCATCTCAGAGAAGGAACTGGTAAATATAGTACTCAATGGTCTTCCTAAGACATGGGATGCATTTGCCGCAAGCATGAACACAAGGAAGGAGTATCCTACATTTGAAGAACTTTGGACTTGCTGTGCACAAGAAGAATGAAGGATCAGTGCAAAAGAGAAACCCCAAAAGAAATACGATGATCAAGCCTTCATAGCAAATTTCAGGAATAAAAAGAAGTTTGGCTCCAGGAAGAAACCAAATCAAGAGAAAGATATGTCAAGAATACAATGCTTCAATTGTCGAAAGTATGGTCACTACAAGAATCATTGTCCCGAGTTAAAGAAAGGGAAGGAAACACACGAAGCATCAGTTGCCAAAGAAAGGGAACCCTCAAAGAAAGCCAAGCAGGACAAAACAGATTTCTTCTTCTAAGACAAGGTAACAATACTCTTCATAGTTCTTGTACATACCATGTTTTATGTACATATCTTGGATATGTATTTCTTAGAAGATAAGATGTTCAAAGAGAAACTACACCTATGGAAGATCAACAAACTAAGGACTTGCTATCACAATGACTACAAGTCAGGCAATACACATGAAAGGATGAAGTACATCAACAACCCCTGGTAGCAACTCATGTGGAAGCTATTACATAAGTAACAGCTGCAAGATAAGCCGAAATCAGAATCAATCTTGAAGAAACCTAGAAGAAGTAAAGACAAAAAGAAGTCGGCAATCAAGAGCAAATTGGAAAAAGATTTGTGACACTTTGCAGAAGGCAATAAGGATGCAGACGGAAGCTTGGACTCTCCTAGATGGAGGGAGTTGATTATATATTTCCAAAAGAAGAGCATGCGTTCATATATGGAGCAAGGATTAGGAGGGAGATAATCCTAAATAATATGATCCATTGAAGATGATGAAGTATCTATCCATGATAGCAACCATGAAAAGCAGCACGTGTTCAATTTGACTTTAGAAGAAGTCTTCTTCGAAAAGAAACCTTAAAGTATCTATGGTTGTCCATCCACATCCAAGATCCTATGATGAAAGGAAGAAGTTGGAATCTTCAGGGCATGGAATCTATAGAAAACTCCATGGACCTAAGAGCTAAAGAGAAACATGAGGAAGAACATGAAGATTCCAAGAGAGAAAGAAAAGTCAGAACAACTAGTCATTATATCGAGGATCACAAGACTACCAGCCTGATATGAACTCACTAAAAGCAATCAAGCAGAGGAAATGAAAGTTGAGATGAAGAACAGTGTATGGAAGACTCATGAATGTAAGCATTGCGAGATCCAAAAGTAGAGGTTCTCCCAGATGGAGGGAGAAGACTATGATGATTGCTTGTTCTAGTAAACCAGATATACCTCTACATGAACCATTATATCGTCCGCAATATCCATGGGTTGGAATTGACATTAGATGAATGCAAAGACTGTTCTCCAAAATAATTGAACAAAGAGCGTATGTAGAGCAACCTCAAGGCTTTGAGGTATACCAAAAAGAGACCCTTGTATGCAAATGAAAGAAGATTTTGTATGGACTCAAACAACTTGGTGCAAAGCTTCTCATGCACAGCAGAAGCGTGGTGAAAATCTTCTATGATAAAAGTCAAAATGGTTACTCAGAAGTCCAGGATGATGGGTTGCTAATCCATGACAAACTCTCAAGATTGAAAGAAGAAGTGTCACATGGATATGTTCCAGTTTGATCCTTGCCACGATGTTATGAGCTAGCAGAAAACAAAGGAGCTGAATTCAACTATGATATACTGTAATGATTAGAGCTATATGAAGCCTTCAGAGAAAACCAGTGTTCCAGAAAGACGGAAGTACATTGAGATCAAGCATTACATTCTCCGTGATGAAGTCAAGAAAAGAGAAAGTGGTTCTCCAATATATATCTCCACAGATGAGCAGATAAGCAGACATTTTGGTAAAGCCTCTGTCCAAGATGAAAGAGTTTGCGTACTCGAGTAGGAGCTCATGGAGATGACTTCCTTATTGAAAAAGGAAGAGATGACTCCAAGGTTGGGAGAGAGCACTGATGTGTTATTGACTTATGGACAGTTATTTTTCAGTTCGAAAAATGGTCCAAGATGAGCAATTCCTTTCCAGTTCGAAAAGTGGTTTGAGATTTCTGACGGACAGGCATTTTCCAGTTCGGAAAATGGTCCAAATCGAACGGTCATTTTCGTAATGAATATGGTTCGATGGATTGTTGATGTACCATAGACAGCGATTCCCCTTGTGGTCAACATTGGGAATGGTCTAGGACAGTCTCTCTTCTTGACGGTCACTCTCAGTAGTGGTCAAGAAGACTAGTCCGCCTCGCCGGACAGTCATTCTTTCGAAGCTCACAATTGTGAGCAGTTTCAAAGAATGGTCCATTTTGGAGGTTGGTGCAAGACAGTCATTTCCTTAGGAAATGGTCCGGACAGTCATTCCCTAGGGCAGATTCATTCTCTCCAAGTTGCACTTTGTTTAGTACCAGAGGAATGGCCCAGATAGGTGAATGGTCCAGGTTCAGCAATCAGGGACAGGCATTCCCTAGGGCAGACTCATTCTCTCCAAGTTGCACTTTGTTTAGTGCCGGAGGAATGGCCCAAATAGGTGAATGGTCTAGGCTCAGAAATCGGGACAGTTATTCTTCTTTGCTTGAGAAGAATAGTCCAGATAGCTCATCATTGATGTTTGACCTTCTAAGGGCAAATGCTCTTCCAGATCTCACAGATGTGAGTGGAAGAATGGCCCAAATGATTCAGTTTATATCATAACAATATTTTTTGTGCAGGTTGATATCAGATGATATGATTGTTATGGAGACTGTATGTCTCCGGACAGTAGATGTATACTACTGTGGTGGATGTGTTCCATTGATTGTGACTATATGTCACTGATCAAGTATCTGTGTGTTACTTGGTGTGGCAGTGTACCACTGGATTTTAGTTGTGTACTACTATGGATAGACACAGTTGTGTTCTAAATGACATTGTTCTGATTGCCTTGAAGACTATCAGTAGTGTTGGAAATGATTATCAGCTAGATGGATGATCAATGGACAGAGTTTCCCCAGACGGAAAATGATCCAGGACATTTATTCTTCTAGGACATATGTCCAGATTAGAAGAATGGTTCTTGTGTCACTCTATGGAGTGAGTGACTTATCCAGCATCATGTCTGATTACTCAGATGGAGTATGGTTTCGAGAGATGATGCAGTTGATGACACTGATAGTGATGACGGTGCTCATGATTTAATCATGAGATAGTCTATACGACTATGTTGATGCTACCGAGTGAATGGTATGTTTGTGCTCAAGACCATTACTTTTAATACCTCCCTAGCTAGGAGGGAGTGTTGATATTATGGTAGTTGTGGGAGGTATTTACCTCCACGTGTAAACCTGGCGAGAATAGAATATTCCAGGAAGTAAGAAGAAACCCTAATTAGTTGGCTAATAATCCTAAAAGACAAGTCGACTCAAGAGAATGACTTGTATTAGGTTATTAGCCTCCAAGAGAAGTCGACTAAAGGAAATGTTATATACTAAAGAATTAGTACCCAGAATGAGAAGTCGGCCCAGGCAGTCTGCCAAAATTAGTATAAATACAGGAAGCCAGTCTTCATTCTGGCCAATATTCTCAGAACTGCAGAGGTAGCACTTGTGCGCACTGCAGTTGGACAGTTTGTGTGCAAGTTTGGAGGAGAGTTGTTGTTGCAGCTGTTGCAACTAGCAAATTTCGGTTTTGGCTTGGATTATCTCTTGGTTATGGTTTGGACTCTCTGATCAGCTCTTGTTACTCTTGCTTGGTGCGCTATCCTTAGAGAAAGGTGCGCCACCCTTTGTTTGGCTATCTAGCCTAGGGTTTGCTTCCGGAATGATTCTCTGTCAAGGTTAAGGTGCTCGGGGGTGGCTTCAGCCTATGGTTGGGTGACAATAGTGATATTGTCTATGGTTAAACAAGCACATCCATTATATTCTAACAAGTGGAACAAGAGAAAATCTTACCGCGTGCAAGTCGGAGAGAGTAATTGAGCAGGATGATCAGCTAGAAAAGAGGCTCACTCAGATGATGTCTCAATGATACCAAGATTTGGGCAACAAAGGAGGAGGCATTGGCCAAGTTACAAGTAGTTGTCCAATAGACCAAGAAAGCGCAAACACCTTCTATTGCTACTACAAAAGCCAGCACCATCACCGAGACAAGCATGGTAAGTTCACCCTCCAAGGACCTTTCTCAATCTATTTCGCAAGAGCCCTTTGGTAATTTTGAAAAACATACCAAAGGCATAGGTTCCAAGCTAATGAGACAAATGGGCTACGATGGCCAAGGGCTAGGCAAGAGAAGCCAAGGAATTGGTAACCCCATTGTAGTCTAGCATAGGCTCAAGAATGAAGGCCTGGTTTTGGTGGACAAGATGAACAAATGAACACATACAAATGGCCATTTTAGGGTGCAAACACATACAAATGAACGCATGGCCATTTTAGTGTGCAAACAAATACAAATGAAGAAGATGGTGGAGATCAAATCAGATAGGATAATTTTACTATAATTTTAGAATTGATGTTGTATAAGATACATCTCTCCCCCACATCATAAATCACCATACTTAGTAGCAGCCCTAGTAGGTTAGGATGGTTGAACCACCTAACCTTTAATCTTACATCAATCACATCACTAACCACAATATACAACATAAATTACTCCAAAATATTATTGGAGTACAAATACACCAACAACCCGTACACTACTAACTATTGGCCAGATTCACAAATTTAGGACACTAAAATGCCATTTCACAATCCACACAAGCAAAGGACTCTAATAACACTAGAAGAAACCCTGAATCTCAGATTGCACCAAGTCTGCCCAAATCAACAAAAGATAAAAACTAAGCCCATAACAACTTTTAGGCAATCTTGTTGTATACAGAGCATATCTTCAGATAAACTCTCCTAAGAAATCCAATGACAAATATTGAGAATAAGCAATATAAAAAGCCTTTAAATATCAGTATGTACCTAGCCATATGATTGTTAATGCAAAGGTGACTACAAAAGCAACTAAGGATAACATCTTGGGGCTATCAATATGTACCCAGCCATATCATTGTCAACACAAAGGTGACTACAAAAGCAACAAAGGATAAACTCTTGGGACTATCACCTTTTCTACATTAAATGAAACAATGGCACGACCTGAAAACAGAGCAGACAATGTTGATTCCTAACATTTGTTACAATAAGGCTAGCTAATTACAAAACCATGTAACTAACCTCTTTAGCCATGCTGTTAAGAGAAACCCTACATGTACCTTGGCCTATAAAAATCAACATAAGTGGAAAGTGGAAGTCCATATGCACCCAAGGTCTTTAAAGTTTAAACAGACAACCACTAGAAAAGTCAATTTCAGATGTATGAGGTGGAAATAAATGGTGCATTCACTCGCCACCTTGACACATTCTCTTCTCTCCTTGGCATAACTAACTATTTCTACCCTCAAATGACATAATGCAGTAAACATAATTAAAAGTGGATTGTAAGTGCAGATACCAGCTTCTATGTTGAAGTCGAGTTCTTTGGGTGCCTCATTACACCATTCATCAATCACTGGAGTAAAGTCAAATTGTGGTTCTGCCCAGGCTATCCATTCAACAATTGTCCTAGCATTCTTCAAATCCTGCAGAAACAAGAAACAATACAAATAATTATATTGGCCTCACAATATTACAGTAATGTAATTTTGAGGGAGAAGCACTTGGAAACCTGAAGAATGACGTCCTTGATGCCTCTATGCTGGACCTTTACAACCACATCCCGTCCATCCTTCAAACGGCATCGATGAACTTGGGCTATCTGTCAAATCACTTTTAGAAGAAATCTTGATAATGCAAAATCCAGTGCTGAAGAAAATACCAACAAAATACAGATTTTGATTGCAAAACTCTATGTTCTCTATGTAGAGAGGATATGTATTGTATCAAAACTCTGCTCTCAGAATTTGAATTTGCATTCTAAAATTTCCACTACCAAAGTAATAAGCATAAATTTCTTACTGAAGCTGTGGCAAGTGGTGTTTCATCAAAATCCATAAATATTTCACTTTTGGGCTTCCCCAACTCTTTCTCTATCGTGTGGTAAACCTGCCAGTCACTACTCTGTAGTCAGAGTAAACTCCACAAAGATTTAAGACATTTTCAATCAACATTTTATTGATTGATTGATAGCTTTCTCCAATTCTGTTAATGATAGGTTTCAAGTTCAAATCCATACTAACATTTAGTTCAATAGAACCAGCTCTATTCATACAAATAGAAGGAATCATTTAAATTTTAAATAACTCAATTGCAGTCACCTCCGATAGTGGACGAGGAGGAAGAGAGTCCTGTAACTGCTTGAGGAGCTGTATATAAGCATCGGGAAGAACATCTGCACGGGTAGAGAGATACTGGCCTAATTTCACCCATAACCCTTCTAATCCAATTATGGCACTAAGAAGGCGATTAGCATTCCGTTCATGAGCTCTCTCCCATAGATCATCCCGTTTATCCACAGCAATCCATTTGTCCTTCTTCTGGACTGTCTGCAATTCAAAAAGATGGAAGTTGTTTCAAATGCCATACTTTTACAAATACAGTCCTTTTAGATGAACAAAACCAATCAAGAAAACTGTCCAGAGAAAAGGGTGCAGAAACAACCTTGTAGTCCAAATATATTGTCAAGGCAACTGTAAATACTTTCAAACGCCTTCTGAAGTTGCTTCCCTGTCCCATTGATGAGAAGGGGATATGCACTTGCTTCCTTTTCCTCTGAGCTAAAGCTTTCCTTTGACTTCACAGCTTTGTGAAAAAATATCAACACAACTATGAATGTCAAGACTCGAGACTAGTTCCTTCCAGTAGAATACTTGTTGAAGGACAAAAATATAATCTTAACCATGGAAACAAAAGACAAATCTTTCAACCCCTTGATATAAAATATTGAAATAATAACCTTTGTTATTATGCAGGCCCACCTCAAAAATAAAAGGTAATTAAGCATCTGTTATCAAGCTTCATTCCAAAATAAACATATCTCTAAAAACTTAAAAATATTGAATCTGTGCAAATGGTGACCTAGAAAAACAAAACATCATAGATTAGTCAAACCATCATAATTTAATACTTTGTTAGACTTGGAATTGCTGAAGACATCAACAAAAATTTAAGATATTCAAATTTGTATAAATTAATTTTCTTATTTTCAGCCCATTGGAGTGTAGTCTAGCAGCTAGCAGCAAGGTGGTCAGTCTTAAATTAATGTGGAGATCTGGGTTCAAAAACCCCCCAAGTGGATGCAGATGAGGCCAGGTGCAAGTCCGGACTCCTGGGTGATTTTAAAGGCATAAATACACCCCTCATAGCATGGCATCTTAGCCAAAGGAACAGCTGTAAGTTTCTACAAGCAGTATTTCCCCAACAAGAAAAAAATTATTTTCTGAAACAACACTTCTTGGTTAAATCAGCAAAGTGCTCATTCAGTTAGTATTTTTATAGAAAAGGTGTTGGTCGCAACCAACCGGGTCCTGAGTTGCAACTCTTCATTTGCATCTATACTAATTGCCAAGTTCCAGTTGCACTATACAAACTATCGGTTGCTCAGGTTGCAATCTTCATGTCACCATGTGCATCTATAAAACTCCCCTTGTCGCAACTACATTTTCACAAAGTATGACTCGTTGTCATTGTCAAAGTTTCATGCAAATACAATGGCAAATAATAATGCAGAAGAGAGAACAAGATACTTGTATGATATTGTTCAATGTTGTAATGTCATAATACATAGGTGAGAAGGACGTATGTTGTGTAAGTTACATAACACCCAATTCATAACTCCTTACTTAATGGCATGCCGCATAACTTAAGGGAAGACATGACCCATAATGACCTCAACATTAATTTATTAAGAAAAACGACATTATTACAAAAGTACACCAAATAAACTCTAAGATATGACCATTATAAACATTTACTTTAACACCCTCCCTTAATGGGCATACTAGAATACACACAGCTTATCTCTAAATTGTATAAACTTGTCTGGACCGGTACTAGGCTTGGTGAGAATCTCTGCATTTTATTCTTGTGTCACACAATAATGTAAATCAATCTCTCCATTATCCAAAAGTTGTTGAATATAGTGATTGTTGACGCCTTATACACACCTGGGAGACGTGGAAGAAATCTTCAATCCACT